>VOQK01004764.1:8738-25660 GCA_015052645.1 Benitochromis conjunctus
TCTATGCCTAGCAAGTTTGTTTTTCCCTATAATTGTATTCTTCCACTTCACTGTCACTCCTCACTTCCCTAAAGCTACACGCTCCCTCCCTTTGTCTTCTGTTTATTTATTTTTTTTAGCTCTTTTAAATAAATCCTTTTTAAAAAATTTAATCCAGTTGACAATAACAGCAGCTGCTGTCCTCACTTCGTCTTTCCACACACGCAAAGGTGGAATGAGGAGGAGTGAAGTAAAACTTGTTGAATACAAATGACTCGCTGTTTTCCTGCACAACACCGGTGTAGTGTACTGCCTCGGTCAAGAAGACCAGACATGACAGCCCGTCTCCCCCGCCGGGTAATGTGTGGGAACATCGAACCCACTTATCCCTCTTTCAGCATCGTATTACAAATGAGGACTGTTTCTCATCAGTGAAAAACACTCCTCATGTAATTTGCTTTTTGCCTAGATTTTTTAAAAATTATATGATTTTGTCTTGTAATAGTGGTTGTGGACACAAAACTGAGACGTTCCACGCAACCTAATGCAATCCAATAAAATAGTCCTGCAACAAGCCATTGCAGGACTATTGCATTGTGCCTTTTCTTTATCTAACCGAAGAGAAGAAATCCAGGGGGCTTCCTAAAAATTCACCCTGCTGCTTCAAAATGTAAATAAGGCGCAGAGCCAGGTAGACTCTCCATTTTCTCTCCAGTGTTTTTTTTGTTTAAGGGAATAATACTGATGTCCCAGAATTAATTAAGCAATAATTGATTGATATTTAATTGTGCCAAGCAACACATTTAATTACTAAAAATGACAGGAATTAATTTAGCTGACAAATAATTTCAAAGTGCTTTGGCTGTAGTCATAGATGTGTTTTTCTGTAAAGTAGTCTGTGAGGTAAGAGAGTGTTGACCCCTCTGTCAGGTAAGGGCGAACCGCCATTCTGTAGCTAGGCAACCCGGGCGCAAGGACAAGATGGTGGTCAGCTGAGGAGACAGAAGTCAATAACTGCTTTAAAAGCTCTTCTTTGGGCCTTAAGAGCTTCGCCTTGCTAGCTGTAAAAAGCACACACAATTTAAAAGACCTGTGTGGGCGCACGAACGGACAGACGATGCACACACACACTTTTTAGTAGCTTATTTAGTGACTGTGCTGTACTGAAAGTGGTTGGCAAACCCACTCAATACTTTTATTGCCTTTCAGTGTATTTTCATGTACTTTAAGACATTTAGACTTTAATGAAGGAAAAGAAATGAACTTATAAACAGCATTTATATTATTATGTGATTTTCTGGTGTATTTGGCATATATGAACATCTTGTTTCTTCTTAACATTTTAATATGTGTGCGTGTGTATGTGTGTATCTCGCTTTTTTTTCTGCTAGTATCCTTCTAAAAGTGTGTCTAAAGAAGGTCAGAAAGGTTACACATGCCCCTACTTCTTTCCCCTGACCGACTCATCCTTCTCTGTCTCCTTCAGTTCCCACTTAATGTAGGAGCAGTGTTTTCTGTCTTCATTTAAATCTGTTTTACTTTCACCCTCTTCGTTATTGTCTGCCTCCCTCACTCTCCAGTCTGTTATCCCTCACAGTTTTCTTGAATCTGCCTCAGTCTGTGTCCTTTCCTCTCTCTACTCATTCAATCTCTTATCCATGCTGATGGATTTCACTACAGGGGGTCACTCAGGTCCGCTTTTAAAAAGCAGCGAGAGTGAAATGCGTGTCATTTTTCTCCTTAACTGGATCATTTGTATTTATTTACTCCTCTTATTACTGACGCCTGCCTTAACTAGAGAGAACATGAGGGCTTTTTAAGGGGGAACCGGCACCCACCCTTTAACCCTATTAACCCCTGAGCAGATCCAAATGATGATAAATAGACAATGTGGCGATTGGGATTTCAGTCTGGTGGCAGCCGAGAGTAATCCATACTGTCGATGTTTATAACAAAAAAAAAAATGGGTTAGACACCACAAAAGATGATTTCTGGCAACATGTAAAACTTAATAAAATTAGGCCATCAAAGACTTCTTCCTATTTGTGGTCAAGTGCTTTTTAATGATAACGGATTGTGTTTCAGAAGTTTGTTTTAAATGGAGAAAAAAATCATTTAAACTTGAGGGCATGGACTCCTCAGAATCAAAAGTGTTTTTTACTTATTATTATTATTAAAACTAGGCTAAATGTCTTTCAGCATTACTGTATGTCTTTAGTGGAAAAACTGTCACGTAATGATGAGTCCCAAAGCATCAGAACTGTAATTTGTAGAAAATGGGAGCTTCAACAAACGTCTCCAGTCACACTTGAACCGTGGCTATTACAGTTCACGGTACTTTAACCCCCAAATCAGTGGAGCGCTCCTGAGTTGTTATCATTTTTTAGAAATACACATCTATTGTTCATAAACTAACTGATTTTAAATAGATATTGCCAGTTTCACACTGTTTTTTATTCAGGCAAAGATGTTGGAAGCTACTGTTTATTATAAAAGGAGTGATTCAGAGCCAGAGGTACAAATACCCTAAGGAGGTGAGTGAAAAGATTATCACAAGTAATCTAAAAATTGACAGTTTAATTAGAAAATAAAGTTGGCCTGAACAGGTTTTGGCTGAAAAGTTAATAAAACGCAGTAGTTGATAAGTAAGGCAGGCATAAATGATTAAAAAAACGGATATAGGGTTTTTAAGACCGATAATGATGGTGATAATAAAAAAATCTGATATATCAACCAATAAGTTTTTCTTTCAGACACACACGTAATGTAACATTTGTCATATGTAGTTGTTTATTTATTCATTTACGCTGTCAAGCGGAGGGTAAATGTTGCGTTTGTGTTGTTCCAAACGCGTGTTTTGAACGGGGAAGAGTGCCCCCTGGTGGCAAAAACTGCAACATCAACACTCGTAACATGGCTAAAGGATGTTTTTCCCCATTTCTTCTTTGCTTTTTACATTTTTTTGGGTAACAGCTGCTATAAATGCTGACACCAATGTATCGTCAAATAGCTAGTATTGGCCAACATATCAGTCAGGCTCCATTAAAAAATTAATAAATAAAACATAACAGCAAAACAAAACGTATTGCTTACAGTGGTGAATTATTTGCTCATTCCAAGCTGACCAAGCAGTTCAATTCGATGAAGTATTATAAAAGTATCCATGTTTGTATAAACGAGTATTGACTAATTTGAACACAAGAGCTTATGCTGATGACTTGAGTCTATCTGACATCTTTGGGGGTGGGGGTGTCACTTGACAAACCTCTTCTGTACTCTGAGAAAGAGATTCTGCGATTACTTTTTTCTGCCACTGACTGATTAGTACAACTGTGCTTCACTACTTTCTGTTCGTTTCTGCCCGGTTTCGGCTGTTATCATTACTCAGCTAGTGGTGCGTTGCCTTTTGTCCACTGTCAGTCTAAATTTAGCATGTTATAGGGAGAAAGTAGTGCCCTTATTGCTGTTAAAGAGAAAACTTTCACAGCAGTCTTCTGCTGTCATTTTGTGCAAGCAGTATTTTCTATTAGCAAACGACAACTGCTATCAACAAGAGTTAAAAGGGATCGCTTTCAGCCCTGCCTTCACTGTCCATCTGCATCCACGCACATCCCTTTGAGCAGTTTTTCTAGTTTTTCTTCAGACTTAATGTTTCTGAAATGATGACAGATGACTGTACCTGTTTGCACATGTATCTCACACCTTGTTCGTCTATTGAAGCATGCTGCATTGGTAACTGAGATCTATGAATGTCATTTTAGTGCATGCCTCTGCGACGTTACAACAGATGGTAGTCATGGTCAATATATGTTAGTTTGAAAAATGGACCGATTCTGTTCCTCGCACTGTCTATTGGCTTTACACATGCATATTGTATGAAAATCCAGACATCGATCTCCATACATCCCCCAGCTTCCAGTCAATATGTTCTTTGCAGAATGTAGACTCAGCCGTAAATCCATCAGAATATGCCCCCTCCATGCAAATGTGCTGACTTGGGTAGTGCAAGGCGTGAAAGAGGGGATTATACTAAAATGATACAGGCACACCTTGAAGAGGGAGACAGACAGTGAGAGTGGGCATGTGATCCGTTCTGCTTTGTTACGTGTTAAGTGGAACACATTGAGTGTCTCATATTATTTCAGTATTTTTTTCTTCTCTCCTAAAGAATAACTTTACATATGTGTATGAGAAGATTCCTCTGCTTTCCTTGAACTACCATTATTTCTCTGTAAATACCACTATTTGCATTCCTGTCCAGTGTCACGCAGCTAAGAAATTGTAACATAACAACCCAAGCTGGCTTCATTCTTTGTTTCATTCTTGCGTCTATCGGTGGATCAAGGCAAGAGGGACTTGGATTATATGTGTGTGTGTGTTGGGGGCAGGGCTGAATAAGGAGTTGTTATAGAGACCTTTAGTGCTACTGATGCCACGAGTCAAGACACCTATATGATTGTTTAGATTTACTGTCTCTGGAGCACAGGAGTGCAGACTTACAATCACACACAGAGTGCAAATAATAGCCATCTGCATTTGGCTAGATATCCCATAGAGACCTGGAGACTGAGGAAGAGGATAAAGGAGAGAGACATAAAAGGAAGCTGTAGATGAAGATATAGTGAAAACGGAAGAACGAGGGAGAGTAGACCACTGTCGGACATTTATTGGCAGTCTTGTTTTGTATCTGTAGATATTTAAGCATGCATTAGGCGTGGTTATTAATGGTGAGAGATGAGCAAATGGTAAAGTACACTAGGTTGACTATGAAGGCTAATAAACCTAGATCAGTGGGTACCAAATGGTACATGTCCCTGCAAGCCCTGAGATTTTATGTTACCATAGGGTAACAAAGAAATTGCTGTCTCTTTGGTCAGTTGCCTGATTGATAGCAAGGGTATTGATAAAAATTGTGAAAAATAAATCAGCACCAAAACATAAGCGCAGACAATCCACTGTCTAAAGAGAAAAAACTGCCAGTACACAACATTGCAAGTTACCCATCTTTTGGTTTCAGATGGACTGGGAGGCATCAACAGCTCTCAGACTGAGTGAGTCAGTATGAAGAAGCTGGCTTATGCTAACACTGTGCTGAGCTAAAGAGGCGCCGAGGATGAAACTAAACATCCAATTTGAGGGAAACTTGGTCGACCTTAAAAGGCACTGGATCTTAAGTAAGCAGCAGGTATTTTGGTTTGAAAAGTTTAAAAACCAGATAGGCTCACAAGATTAATCTAGAGGATATGTGTGCCTGAACCTTACTGTTGGCTGCCCCTCCCCAGGATCTAGACACACATAGAAATCAAACATTCAGATCCTTGCTTTCTATCTCTGGGCTCCAATTGCTTTTCGCTGGCTGCTTTTTTTCTGATGTGTATCTGACTCCAGCTACATGTGGCACTGACATAGAAAAGTTGCTATCAGCGCTATGCACTTGTTGCTGGAAATTTGCTCCAGCTATATGAAAGAAACAATAAATATATGTGATAAAATATCTCACGTAGGGTAAAGTTAATACAGATGGTTCTTTTCTAAAGGATAATAACCAAAGCAGAAATGTCTTTTTTTTAATATACCCTAACCTAAGGCAAGTTTTGATACTAGATGCAGACAGCGAGCTTTTTTGGCCATCAGGTTTGAAACTTAAGCACCAAAATCTTCTCTAAGTTTTGCTTTTCTTTTGTGAACTTCTTTTTAGGTTTCACAAATGGACATGCACCCCCAGATAAGGGATCATAGGTATAATAATAATTACTGGCCAGTACAACCAACACCGAGTCCGCTGAAGTGATCCAAATGATTCACAGCATGTTAAACAAAACAGAAATTATACAGTCAGAGCAAACCAGCAATGAAAAAATAAATACCCACATGCCTCTGGCCTTCAACCCTTTTTTTCATTTCCATTCTATCACTTTAAAACAATTAAAAAATGGTTTGCTTTGGGTATTTGATACAGTGTCCTTGTTTACAAATGCATTGCTCCTCAGGTTACATGGGAACTGGATGATTCATAGTTGTTTTTGACTATTTCTTTTTAATAATACCCTGAGATTCCCACAGTGGAGGAATTTACTTTTAAGCATTTGACTCCTGATACTTTGAACTATCTGTTCATGACTTCAACATGAAGAACCTAATGTTTGGCTCGATTTGTTGGGTATTTGATGCGGTTATTTAGTGTGGTATTTTGTTGCCAGTTGTGTTTATGTACAAGCTGCAAATCAGCTCACTTGTGACTGTGTATGACTACTTGTGTATTTCCATAACAAGGCAGAAAATAATTTGGTAATGTGAGGCCATTAACTGAGAAATAGAAAGCTTCTCTTTTCTGTTAGGTTCTTAAAATCTTATAGTGAGTAGAGAGAGTAGTTCTACACTGACTACTGTGAAAAATACAGGAATTACTTGGGGTCTTGATTTTTTACAATTTTGAAGACTATTTTTAATTTTTTCCTTATAAACATAAACCAAAAAATTATAAAGCTTTTTTTCTTCAAATTCATTAGAGGGGAAAAAAACCTCACAAAATATCAGCATTCAGACACTTTACTCAGTACTTAAGCACCTTTGATAGTGATCACAGCTTCGAGTCTACCTGGGAATGATACAAAAAGCTTTGCACGCCTGGATTTGGAGATAATCTGCCATTCTTCTCTGCACATCCTCTCAAGCTTTGCGAAGCTGGATGTAAACTGTGGGTGGACAGCCAATTTCGGGGCTCTCCGGGGATATTGAATGGGTTCAAGTCGAGGTTCTAATTGGGCCAAGTGGATTTGTGCACAGGGTCATTGTCCTGTTAGAAGGTGAACCTTTGACCCAGTCTGAGGTCCTAGGCACTCCTAAGCTGATTCTCATTAGGTTTATTTTTATACTTTCCTCTCTTCAGCTTTCCTTCAAGCATGATCAGTCTCTAGTTCTGAAAAACACCCCCATACCGTGATACAACTGCATTCGTGGTTTGATTTGGGATTGTATCATGCAGGTGATTAGCGGTGCCACTTTTCCACCAGATATGACACCTTGATTTGAGACTACCAGTTCTCTCACTGTTTAATCAAATCATCAATCTAAGATTTTCTTTTTAAGGTGCTTTTCCTAAAATCCAGCAGGCCTACATCTGTCTATCATAGAGCAGGGGCTTCTGAGTTGCTACTCTGCCATAAGCCCAGACTGGTGAAGTTCTCCAGTGATGGTTATGCTCTTGGAAGTTCTTTGTAGAGTCCCATCTTCCCAATTAATGTCTCGAGAGTTCAGCCAGAATGACACTTCTTGATAGGTTCTTAATGATCTCTCTTAAGAAGGACCTAACTCAAGACTTATTCCTTTGAGGAATTATGGAGTAGGACTGCCCTTGGGAACATCTGTTTTTTTTTAAAATGCAAATCTATCTCTGAGATCTGCAGGCATTTCCTTGAGTGCTGTAGCTTGGATCACGCCTTTCAATCATAACCACTTTCTACAAGATGTAGAAACATCTTGTAGATGATCAAGAAAAATGGGAGGAACATAAGCTATATTTCAAGTGTCATAATAAATGGTCTGGGTGCTTTTTGTGATATTTTTATCTTATCAATTTTGTTTAAATTTCATCATTAAGATTATTGAATGCATATTTATGAGGGGAAAATGAATTTAATGATTTTCAGTGTAGAACTGACCCTGTATGAAAAAGGCAAAGGGGTATGAATGTTTCCTAATGCACTCGATGCACTGTTTCATACATATAAAGAAAGAGTAGCCTTATAACGTTATGGCTGCTTTTGCATCTGCTCACCTTGCTGCATAAGCACTACAGCAGTTATACATTACCAAATGACATGAGGGCATTTAATGTAAAATTGAAGAGGGGGGAAGAACGGCTTTAGTGTCCCCTTATAGGCTCTGTGTGGTTAGCAGCAGGAACTTAATGTTAATCTTAATGATAGATGATAGAGGATGCAGCGTGCCGCCACAGAGTGTGTGTGACAGTGTTATTGTCTCTATGATTAACTCAACCACTGTCTCAGTCCCTTCCTCTCAGAGAGAATCAGAGAGCAAGCAAAATAGACGTACCACTGTTTAGTTTCTCATCAAGCTCTTCTGCTATATCCTCTCTCCTTTCCTCTGCTGTCCTTTCTCTCTCGCTCTCGCTCTCTCGCTCTCTCTCAGAGGCCATTACTGGTGATAAACACTGTGGTTTGTATCAGCAGGATGCACCTGGCATTAAAGTGAATGCTTAAGAAAGTAATTAGTGGGTGTATGTGGCTGCTCTAGTCCCTGTAGATGCCCATAGGCGGTGTAATAAATGAGCGCCAGGATCCATAGGAATAGGATGGCAGCGATTTCTGCTAGCACTGCTGTCATCGTTCAATACCCTGACGCAGAGCAATGGCCTTGTCATGGCTGCTAGCAAATGACTGAATTTCTCCACAAATGCAGAAGCTTCTCTACACCCAACGGTTTAATGTTCCAGTATGCACTGAAAGTGGTAAATGTCATGTATCTTTGAGGGTATGGACCTACAGTATGCTTGAAAATCTGTGCCACCCATGTGACTACATTCTCGATATATTAAGTATAACTAGCAGAAGGTGATGTTAGCACTCAAAGACTGAAAATGGGTTGAGCCACACCATGAAAAGCCACAGTCAGTCAAGATGCTGTGTCTCTCAGTGAGTTATTTCCAATTACTTCTTTAAAACTGTTTATCTTAGCAAGTAGGCACAGTACTGGACAATAAATAAAGTGTATTGATTATTCACACTCCTGTTGACATTGTTGAATGTGTGGAGACCACTTCTCATCTCGTCACAAATTGTCATTGACCTGAACCGACAAGGACTAAAGATTTTCCTGGCACTCCTAACGAATATGACCATGCAGAGACGCACATATGTAGACATCGCTACTTCAACAGCATTCCTGCTGCATTGAACCCTGGGTAATGACCCATGCGTCCAATCCTCTGCTCTGTATCCAACAGTGGGGAAATTTCTCTCTCTAGGGGGCAAATCAAACATCTGATTCTAACTACAGGGGCTCGGATTCTCCCCTCCCAATATTCCTCTGAGATCTCCAGAGTTGCTGACGGGCAAAATCTCTTTGTATTTCACACCCATGCGAGGCATGTTTAGTGAGGCAGATGGAGTGTCCTGGGCACTGATGTGAGCAAAACGATGACACCACCATTAGCATAATAGCCCTAGCTTGTGCTTGTGTCGTCATTATGGATTTTTACGAGGTGTGCGAAGAGACAGACAAAAGCAGTTAACACTGGGCAAGGCACCAGCACTGATAGGATGTCCCACTGCTTAGATTGGCTGAAAGCTCTGACTCTTGCATACATCTGACGAACAATATCCCATTTAAAATGCACTGAAGTTACGTGTAGCATCAATCACAACAAGGTGAGACGGCAGCACTGAAACTCTCATAGAACTCAAGGACAAATTTGTACATGCTAATTTGAAATGATGTGTAGCTTACAAGTGACAACAAACTCTTTGTGGATGCCAAAAGATTGAATTTTCCATTGGAAGCAGCTTCCTGATTTTTTTTTTTTTCTCAAAGGATTAACTCATTTTTAATCCATAGATAGTTCCAGCAGATCTCTAAAATATGGCAGAGTGATCAATAGATTCCTCTGTGGACCTTTTATTTTGTGTTTTTTGATAGTAAGACAATGGTGAGAAGCGAGATTTTGCCCTGGTTTGCTGTGTGGCAGGCAGGTAGTGGGCCTAAAAACAAAACTCAGGAAACAGCGTTATAGCTGGCAGCAGAGAAAATAAACATAGTTTAAAACCTTCCCCAGAACAAGGCCAGGATAACTATATAATAAAAGGAATCAATCAAGGAACATGGAACAGAGTGGGATTACACAACAAAGGGCAAGGAGAGACTTAAAAAAATAAAGGCAATAAATACACAAGGGAATGAGGCTAGAGGAAAACGGGCAGGAAACACAGCAGGAACAAATCAGAGATAGTGAGACAGTGGAAGATGAGGTACATGAGATGAGCGATCATCAAAATAAAACAGGAAGTAACTAACAAGGAAACACCTAACAGAGACTAAAACAAAAACTCCAGGACTCAAAATATACAAAGCTACAAAACCTGAAAGTGCAAGAACTAAAATTGGGCTCGAAGACATACTAAGAAATCTCAAAACTGAGATTGTAAACAAAGCAGCGAATAAGTAAATAATTATAAACCAAAATTAGAGTCCACAGACAAACTCTGGGTCAGAGACACAGGACCACAACCAATTTCCCACATGTATTTTCCCATGAACAATGTCGGATTATAACAAGGCTTGTTTAAATTAACCTGAAGCTAACTGACTTGTGGAGTCTCTCCAGACAGTAACTGATCCCCCCTTTCAGGGGATTAAACTGTCACCGGATTGCCCGATTTAAAACAAAAAAACAAAAAAACAAACCCTCTGGCCTCTCTGTTGGTACTTATGTTGTACAAATTGTTACACACATTGGCATGGTCTTCACGCCATGCTCTGAGGGCTGAACTGCACTTTGACCTTTTCTCCCAGCAGATACAGTAATTTTGATTCTTGCTTCAGGTGTTTTGGACTGGAACAATGGTAATAATAGAAAAGGCAAGGGTTTATATGTGCACTGCAGATTGCAGTATAGCTCAGTGTGCTCTAATAACAGCATGGACTCTCTGGAGGTAAAAATGCTCAGTTTCCTCACTCACAATATATATTTAATGCTCTTCTTTTGTTGAAGTTTTCTATCTCGCGTCAACATTTTGTGAACTCCTCTGCATTACTCGTGTTAATGCTTTAATTTATATATTTATTTATTTATTTATTTTTCTTTTCACCTTTAACTTTTTCCTCTTCTCTTGCGAGTTTATCCTTTCCTGTAACTCTCAGCGCTTGGACCATTCCCTCCTCCTCTTCCTCCTCCCTTCCTGTCTAACACAGTATTTTCCCCTATTTACACACTATTCTGTTTCCCTTTTCTCCCCTGCAGGAGGTATGAGGCGTATCCTGTGTGTGCAGACCTGCAGGAACAAATCCTCACATGCTACAAAGAGAACGTGGGGAAAACCCTTCACTGCTCCAACATAGCAGCCCGTTACCTGCAGTGTGTCAACAATGCCAAACAGGTGGGTATTTGTCCTAGCTGTTTTCCCATCTCATTCGAACATGATTTGTTATACTTGTTAATTCTGAATTTACACATAAAATTAATTAGGCCACTCATGTTATACAATTGTAATTAGGGGAAAAAAGCTGTACGCTTCAACCTTTATGTACTCAGTAGGGTTGAATACTAATTATTGTTATTGTAAGTATTTTAATTGCAACTGTGTTTATTTCATGCTTGATTTAAAAAAAATGACAATTCTTTGTATGCAGCTGGATTGTTATATACAATATGTACTTGAAACTCTACAAATCATCCAAAATAACTTTTCTTTCTCTTTGAAAAGAATGACAAGTTTGTGCACGCACCCTCACGGGCAGATAATATGTAAGTTGTTGAGCTTCCTAGCCTGATAGCATAGAGGAAGTGGAAGCTTTGTATGCATTACAAATTAGCCTACAGCTTACGTCATTTAGCTCGTAGATGTGTGTAGTAGCTACACCCCAGTGGTCATTCCACTTTTAAATGTCTAAATTAAATCATATGATGAAACACACTGGCATCCATTTACATATGCTGGCTCCTTGCTTTTAGACAGTAGAATATAATTTCCACCAGGCTACTGGCGCCTGAATAAAGCTCAGTCCAGATAGCCAGTTTAAACCTCACGGCCTATTTCCATAATACCTGCTGACACAGGCATTCCCCCCAACTGTGTTTGTGTGCGTTTTAATGCAATAAGACCAAGGGAGTAGCTTTTGCTTAGTTGAATACCCTTGTCCTCTCCGTGCTCTCTTTTCTTTCGTTGAGAAGTGTAAATGTTTTTTTGCCCTCTGTCTTCTGCAGTCAAACTCTGTATGCTAATAGTAATGTCACTCAGGTTGATATTAACTTGATTCCCCGCTCTCACTTTGCAATATGTAACATCCATTGCCCCCCCAAAAAAGACTCAATTTGCATTCATAGAGCTTTTCTATTAGATTTTTTTTGCAATTGCATTGTTTTCCCGGAAATGGGGAAAAGTGAGTTTTGTGTCTCTCGCTCACTCTCGTGGGTATTAATATTAGATCTAAAAGTCAGATGCAGGCAGATTTTTAAGCTATATGTCATGTAAATTGCCGAATGTTTTATTCATCGCACAAACACGGATGCGTACGTGTGTTTAAGGCGAGGCTACATGTAGCCTCGTCAGAATTCAGCGAGGGTATGTTCACATTCCGAATGTTGTTATGATCTTGTAAATTGTTTGGAAGCGAACACGATATGGTAATCCGCTTGTGTTTATCACCTCGCAGCAATCACAGCGCACTCCTGTTCGTCTTTGCTTATCGGGCTAAGACTTACTTTTAAAGTCATTAGGTGCAAAAGAAGCAGTTCTGTGATAAGGCTTTAAAGGAAATAATATGCAGAATTACACAGCCGACAAAATCGAGGGGAGGGAGGAACGAAGTGGGATTGATATGAGCTGATGCAGCTTCATGATTAGGATGTTTACACAGCTTTATCAGAACCGAGCAGGAAGCTGTTCTACAAACAAATGTCAAAGGACATGACTTTGACCTTTGGAGGTCACAAGATCCAAGCGTGCCCTCTAACAGACGTCTCTCGTCCTCTTGCCCTCTCTCTGTCAAAGACACTCGATAGCATAGCTCAGACGGTTTTCACATGACAAAATCCCTCTCCCCTTCCTCGTCCTTTCCCTTCAGATCCGAAATTCTACCTTAAACTGCAGCGCCATGGGCATAGATAGTGATGTAGCAGATGCATCTTAGCAAGGATAAAAACAAAATCCGTCAAATCTTATTTTTTGCAATATTGACCCCTCGTCTGGAGTCAGCCGAGACAGAGGCATTGTCAGCTGCCCTGCCTTTGTCACTGATAATTAGCGTTCTTATCGCCACAGTCAGCGATAACATTTAGACCCACTTTCGTTGTCTTTTGTGCCCTCTGCGCCCCGCCACCATCTCTCCTCCACTTCCTCCATCCACTATCCCTTCATCCCTAGTCACATTTCTAATGCATTCAGCACTTAACAGGTCTGATAGCAACCAGTGAGAAAGAGGCAGTCGAAGGACCGATAAAGTCTCCTTCCTTCTCCCTCTCTCTATGAACAGGAGTTTATCATCGAGTCCGATCTCTCCATTCGCTGCCTTCCTTCTCATTCCATATTCTCGCTGCATGACTGCCTTTTGCTCCCTATCTTTTCGTTCTGCACTTCATTTTTTAGACTGACCCTTCCATCTCCTTTTTGCTCTCAATGGGCAAGCTCAGCCGCTGTTTGCGGTTTCCAACTGTGCTGTGTTTTCTTATCCTTATATTAAAGGGAATGAAATGAAAAGTGGCTTCCTTAATATACAAAACATTTTAGTCAAATGGTCTTAAGTACTCTTATAATTTAATTTGTCAACACTTAGCTGTTACCTCTTGACATAGCACATATTTTTGCTCTTAATTTAAAAGATTCTTATGAATAAAGGCTAATGCCTGCCCCGCTGTCTGTTTGTTTATAATTCCAGTGCTAAAATATAGTGGACCAGCAGGGATCTGTGACAGAATTCAAGCACATTTTAATTTCACCATATACCTCAAACGTGTGCACAAAGCATACATCAATTTATGTGTGATGAAAGGGATCTCCGCCTACACTTTAGAGTCCAAACAGCCTGCCGTGTCTAAGCGTGACCGTCAGGTTGTGACCAACATTCACAGCGTTGTGTTGAATTTGAATTCATCCCCCAGGGTGAGACTATCAACACTGACTTTTACTGTAACATTCTGGGGCATCCGAGGGAGAACATTTGGTGCAAATAACTGAACTGTGACCATGTCATTATGTACTGAAAACGCAGGAGCTTTCTGGCAACACCAACACAGTCATCACACCCTATTCGCCAAACTTGCCAGATTTGGCTCCTGCGAGCTTGTCCCTCCTTCCCAAAATCAAGCTCAAGTGTCTTCCAGTGGATGAGGGCCAGCACGCAGCACAAATGTGCACGTGCAGCTCATCAGAATCGGACTTCCTAAAGAACGATCTAAAAATAACAGCAGCGTAGAGTTGCACAAGGATGACGTTGATGGGCCTGGCGACAGATTTAAATCAGATGACTGGGATTTCTGTGACTGTTAACACAGCAGGCAGCGCTTGTTGTGAGTCAATGAATGTAACTGAGGCTGAATTAATAGTACAGAATAAATAGCACTGAATGTATCTGATTTTATTTATGCAGACCTATCTTTTCATGGTTGATAAATAATTGATTGAAAGCTACACTATACAGTGTTTCTGTATAAAAATATCCGTTTCACTCTCTGTTTAAACATCACTTTGTATTTAATCTTTAGTTACATCTAGTAACGCAGTAATGTAAGGCGTTACTGTACTAAATGTATTAATTACATCTCTCTTCCCTTATCTAAAAATGGTAATGGAAGATAGCTTCCTCCCTGAGTCTGGTTCTGGCAGAGGTTTCTTCCTTGTTAAAAGGGAGTTTTTCCTTCCCACTATTTCCAAGAACTTGCTCATAGGGGGCCATCTGATTGTTTGGGTTTTCTCAGTATTATTGTGGGGTTTTTACCTTATAATATAAAGCACCTTAAGGTGACTGTTGATGTAATTTTTGTGCTTTATTTATAGAACAAAATTGAAGTGACTTGAAAAATACTGGGCGGTTACATCTCACACTACAGGAGCTGCTCAGCCATGCAAACCAATGCCCTGAAGCTCCCAGTACACAGTTTTTGTGCTGATGTTAATACATGGTCTGGCTGTGGCTTTAAACACTTCCACTTTGCGCTTACAGTTGACCGTGGAATATCTAGAAGGGGCAGAAATTTCACCTACCAACATGTTGCAACAGTGGCAATCTATTACAATAGTAGACTTCAGCAGACGGACGGGCTCAGTGCTTGCTTTTACACAGTTGTGACAATGGGACTGCAAAGATTAAGAGGTGTAGCCCAATATTTTTGTCCATATACCTCTGTGGTAGTAGCGTTATGATAAAAAATGTTTTTTGCAAAGTGGTGTGGGTGTTTTTGTTTAGGAGCGGGATTTTTAGCGATGTGAAAGACTTCCTTCAGATACTTTTAGACCGATTAAGTGATAGGCCAAAAAGCATAGCAATAGCACAGCAAATCCCAGCATTGAAGAAAAGACTGCATTTTCGCCCTTTCGGAATTCATTCTAGTGACGCATTTGCTTTGTTTCAGTACATAAGTCGTAATAAACTGGATCCATCGTGTAGTCGTTTTCTCCTTTTTGTCTTAACATGGATAATGCAGCCAAGTAGGCATGCTAGCAGCAGCTTCTTTTAGCAGTAATCATTTTATGGTTAGATTGATAGTGTGGAAAATAAACTGGGATTCTTTTGGGACACACAACCATGGATCCACAACAGTTATTAAGTTAGTCAGCGAGGAAGAAAATATATTTTCTTTGTTTTGTTCTGTCTGCTTGATTCCCCTCTTAAGTCCCTTGTTTCTTCTTCTTCCCCCCCTCCTTACTTGTCTTCTCTTGGGCTGATTTCATCCAGTGGCATCTGCAGCAATAGGCCGGTTCAAATGGTTATTGACAGGGAGTACTGGGGATTTGTGGTTGCACTTATCACTAACATGGAATCCAGTGCCCTTGGGTCTTTTCTCTGCTACTCAACTTCACTTTATCCTCTTGTCCTTTATTGTACTCTCAGGCCCTCCTGCCTCTGTCTCATCTCTGCTGTGTGAAATAATATTTTCTTCCGTTGTTTTTTTTGTCTTCTCTTTTTGATACTTTTGTTTGACTTTTCCATCTCTCTAATGCTCTTTTATTTTCTGTTTTCATCTCCAGAACAAGTTGAAGACTGGGGGATAAAGAAGAGAGGGCGAGAGAGAAGGCGCAATGAAGAGTTTATTGTGGGGGATTTCTGATTATTGAGCGACTGACAGACTAAACCAGACTGGAGGAAGAGGGGGATGAGTCAGCACCGAGAAACACACCCTCAAAAACCCAGTGGAGAACCAACCCAGAACAGAACCAGATTAGAGGCACCGAGCACAGCACCTTCAGAGAAAAACACCTTTTCCCTTCAATACTTACCTCTTCAGCACCTCTTTTACCCTGTGTCTTTCTCTCCTGTGAGTGTAGCAGAGGAGCAGTGACACTGTCCTACATTTTGGAGAAACATCGGGTACCAGCAGGAATCAGACGGCCTGATCTTGGCCGTCTAATAAGGGACAATGATTAACCAGCACTGCCTCAAGAAAACCAGTCACCTCTGTTTCTTGGACCCTTCTCCACACCCTCCCACTCGGAAAAATAGAAGTCTATTTTATTGATAAATCAAATCTATTTTGTTGTCCATAATTCGTTGTTTTCTTGCTCCTAATGCATCGTTGTGTACACACATGCACGTGTTTCCTGTTTGCATCCGTTTACATTACTTTGTGTGATATTAATAATAAAACCATCTGTGTGTTGAGTGTTCATCTAGACCAACACTTGTGACAATGTCTGAGCAGGAAATAAAAAGACAAAATAAAACAGAAGCTGTTGCTGAACTTTTCTCCGTAAATATTCTGTTGCCACCATCTCTCTTGTGTGTGTGTGTTTTATGATAATTACTGAAGGCATTACCCATCTTTGATGGACCCGTGGCCCTTGTGTTGCCACAGCATTTTTGCCAAATGGAGTGAATGAGCCCAGGAGAGACGGACTGAAGCACAGGGGAAGTATTCGTCCCAGATGTTCTGCTGCATCATCTATCTTTCTCTTTTTTCTTCTCTTTCTGTCTCTTAAAAAAAAAAAAAAAATATATATATATATATTTATATATATATATTTGTTTTTTGTTTTTTTTTTGTTTTTTATCTC
>VOQK01004765.1:15325-26050 GCA_015052645.1 Benitochromis conjunctus
GAGAAATAGAAAAAGTGAGAGAGAGAAAGAGAGAGGGGTTAAAAAAAAGAAAGAAAAAAAAAACGTGGCAGAAAATAAGTGATCGACAGAAAAAGGGGGAGGGAGGGGGGAGACGGGGAGGAAAGAAACTGGCTTCCTAGACAGGGAGGTGAATATAAACACAAACTCTCTGTCTCTCTGTCCCTCACACACATGCTGTAGCATATTGACAAGGCAGAGTTAAGTGAGGTGGCGGAGTGTGAGACAGCCCTTAATAGGTCCCTGATGGACCCCCGAGATGAGAGAGGCCAGCGGCACAACATAGAGCAGGGAGAGGTGGGGAGCGGGAGGGGGTGGGGGTCGAGGGGTGCAGGTCAGAGGTCAGGCAATCATTACACCCCCACCTCTCCTCCTCCTCCCCAATCCATCCTATCACCACCTCTCCCACTTGACTGAACAGTGCCTAATGATTATTAACACGTTAAAACACTTAAGGAGCGCTGGGAGTGAACGCACCCCAGAGAGAGACCGAGATGAGAGGAGAGGAGGGAGAGGAAAAGGGTAGAGGGAAGCATGGTAATGATGTGCTTGTGCATGATTTGCCGGATGGATATCACTAATCACTTTGTCCCTGTGGTGCCACCGTCGGGACACGCGCTCATCCGCACACTTTTCGCCTGCGCAGACCGCACTTTTGCACAGAAACAGTGATATCAACCTAATAAATATTTCTCTTTTGCATTTAACTCATTTCAAAGACACGCTGCATATTTAAATGGCTGCTCATTAGTATGTGTTCGCATGTGTGATCTAATTGTGTGTGTGTGTGTGCGTGCGTTTGCTGGCCTGTGCATGTCCATGCGTACAAGAGCATTTTTCAAAACCAATTATTCTCTTTTGTGTGAGCATTTGTGCAGCAGGTTTGTGTGTACACAAGTGTGTGTACGGAGCAACGGGGAGCCCTCTCAACTGTGCTTAGCCCAGTAAATGGTGGGTGATTGAAGGGTTTGATGTGGAGTGATTCAGCTGGGAGCTCGTCTGTCTGCGTTGAGCCTCACAGCTCATAATCTCATGTAGCGAGGCTCTTCCCCGCTCCGAAAGTGAAGCCAGCAGTATTATTTTTCAGCCGCCTAAGATGAACTCAAACCAAAGAAACCACCCACAAAAGTTTCCCAGAAGGGACTGGTACCCTTCAGCAAAGCAAAATAGGCTAATGAGATGAGAGTGAGAGGAAAGAGAGAGATAAACACAGAGGATGGTGAGGAACTGTGGGTCCATATTGAAATTATTGCACTTACAAAACAAAGATAGAACAGAAACCTGTGGGGAACATTTAAATCTTTTTAACACTTTCCTGTAAGGCCATGTTTTCAGTGTTTTAAAGGCACATTCAATAGGCTTTTTTTTTTTTATACAGCTTTATGAAATTAACAAATAAAATTTATTAGGTATTAAATGTGGTGAACTTTGACTTTGTGTTCATAATCCCCTTTAATCATCAGTATCTGGCGCTGTTCCACTGTATCTTTTTTCTTGTCTCCCACCCTTCACCCCTAACCAAGGTGAGGTAGATGGCTGACCAACCCCGGGCCTGGTTCTGCTAGAAGTTCCTTCCTGCTAAAAGGGAGTTTTTCCTTCCCACTGTCGTCTCGTGCTTGGCCAGTGTTTGTTGTTGGGATTTTCTCTCTTTAATTGTGTGGTCTTATATCGGTCTTAGAATATAAAGCACATTAAGGTGACTGTTGTTGTGATTTGGAGTCCTATAAATAAAACTAAATTGAATCAATTGATCATAATACAATAAAATACAACATATACAATGAAGTAATACAATAACATTTATAATAAGTTTTTTTCACTCCCACCATGTATACCACTAACAGAAACCAAGGTGGAAATACAGTATGTAAATGTATGGCTGACGTAACGAACGTACGCAGTGAGGATAATCTCACCCCAAATATTGGAAGAAGTGTTTACGTGCACATGATTAACGATCAGTATAATCAACTTGTCTCGACTGGGAGGATATATACTCTACACATAGCTACCGTCTCTAGAAATAATGAGCAGAGTTTTTACTTTATTTCATTTTTTTTATTTCAAAATGGAGAATTGTTTGTGGCATGCTTATTGGCTAATGACTTGTAATCAAAAAGTTAGCTAATGATCATGTGGTGCCACAGTCAGACCTGCATCTCCTTGTCACATTAGTTTTTTTTAAATCCAACAATGGTGACAATAAAAACTCTTGGTAGCTATTTTCATCTTTTATACCATTTCACAGTTCTGCTTTTTACCTTTTTGAGCTTCTTTCTTTATGCACCATTTAGGTTACTCCATCTGACTTTGTTCATTCGATGAACGGTTACTAAAAGGGAGAGAAAAAAATGTTTCCTGTAAGCTAGCAAAATACTTAGTTTTGTTGCTAAAAGGACAATAGTATATTAAGAGTACTCATTTCCCGTTCCAATTCCTTTATGTCAACAAACCAGATTAGATCCAGTGCTTCTTTGACAGGTCTAGTTTCACTAAGAAGGCATATTTGCTTGTCATTAGCTTGCGTGGCACCATCTGAATATTAGCAAGCATCTCCTAACAAACGATGCCCTTAGGCTGAGGACTGTTGGTGTCCCTAGTACAACTAAAGCCAATAACCAAACTCAGATTACAAATAAAAGCTAAATGCTTAAATGTTTTGATTTTTGTCTGCTTTTAGCAGTCATTTAAGCTGAGATTGTGTAACAGCATTTTTTTTTTATCGTAGAATTGTATCCTATGCAGACAAATCATGCACAGTATTTGATTCATTGTTACAAGCACTGGTCTAAATAAGCGCTCCAGTGGAACACCTACTTTATACAAGCAGGAAGAAAGAAGAAGACCCATAAAAGTGGATACATTTGAAAACCATGTGTTCTGCACAACCGGATGATGACACACATCCAGCAATTAAGTTTCACGTAATTTGGAAAATTAAGTCTAAGTTGAAAAGGTCTTCTCTGGATGTCAGGTTTAGTATTGTTGACAAAAGTGAATTTCAGAGTTTAACCTGTCAGAAAAAGGCGGGTTTTGTAGCAGGTTTACTCGTCTGAGACCGAACGCGCTAATCCATTGGAACTAATTGATGAGACCGATGTGCTTTTCTCCCTGAAGTGACACCTCACTCTGCAGCTGTTAAACTCAATACTGCTTGCACACAAGCTGACAGTTTAACTAACTTGATCTTCAGTAGCCTTAAGCCAGGGGTGGGAAATGTAAGGCCACTAGACGGCTTTATAAAATATGAAGGAGTGCATAGATTTGGAACTTTTAACTCTATTTTCAGAAGTTTTACAGCTTTTCCTATTTAAAAAGACCCCCACCTCCCATTAAGTAATAGATAAACAATGAAATGACAGAAAAGTATCTGTCTGCTATAGAAATTTCTGTTTTTTCTTGTTGTTTTTATTTCTTTTTTACAGAGTCCACAGGGAAAATAACAAAAAAAAAACCCAAAAGAATTTTCTGTGAAAAAACAAAACGTATGCTGCATCTGAGTAAACTGCCACATAACCACTCAATCAAAGCAACGTGTACCTTTATTCTGTCTGCACAGGTGCTGACAAGTTAACCCGCAAGAAAGAGAGAGTGATGATTCTAGCAATGCTAACATTAGCCACGGTAATCTGTCATCGTGTGTATGATAGCATTCCCAGCTCACGTCTGTGAAATGACACGCGTTCTTTTAAAATCTGAAATGTTTAACCTCATTCATTAGACCCCAACGCTCAGTTTTAACTGCGCTGTTTTCTTACTTTCGTATACCAGTCGGCTCATTTTTTTCTTCCCTTGTTTGGTGAAGTAGTAATTGGGTCACTCGGAACATTCAGCAGTTTTATAGTCCACGTGTCCAAATGCAATTTGTACCCCGGGTATGAAACAATCCCCTAAATTTGAGCTGTATTTGACTTAGGGGTCACCTCTCCATCTGTCACATATAATAACATGCGGCATTTCAGGAGTGACATGAGCATTTCAGAGTGTGTGTGTGTGTGTGTGTTATTGTTGAGTGTCCCAGGGGTGCATTGTGTCAGTAGGGGTCAGGTGAGCGGCTGCTGGGGGAGGATCTGACAGTGAAGTGGTCAAGCAGCCCCAGATGGGTTTCTAATAGTCTTAATCCAACAGGTCACCGTGCTGGGCTCAGTAAACCTGATTTTTCTCTCCTTCTGCCTCCTCTCAGTCTCTTTCAACGCTGCTCTTCTTATCTACCCCCCACCCCCCTCCTTTCTCGCTGTGCCTGTCTTTCCAGAGAGGCAGCTCGGAGCTAATGAGGCTTGGCTGGCGTTCATCCAGCACTCTATCCCCCACATGTGTGTGCGTACACTTGCTTGCGAGGAAGCACATTAAGTATCTTAGATGAAATTTATTGTATTTATCTGCATCAAAAATACATATTAACATAAGTAGCCCCCCCCCTTATTCGTAAATAAATGGACATCAGTAACAAGGATATCAGAAGGACCCGGAAAGACCGGCAGTCACAGATTATTTGAAACCAGAATTCCAAGGTGGACTTTGAGGGGCGGAAGGCAGGTTTTCTGCCCCATTCACACTGCAAGGAGATGCGCTCCACCTCATATAAGATGGCCCTCTTATTTCTCTATGGAGCAGACAGATGGGAAATCATTCCCACTTCCCCCCGTGTCCGTGAAGCACCTGTCTGTTTTCCATGCAGAGTGACTCTCCCGGAGAAACAAACACTAAACAGCCTCCTGGCGCACGCTTTGATGCCGAAACCTACTGTTTCCCACCCCGAGAATAGTCTCAATACATCATTAACTCCCATTGCCGGAATATGTAGACAGATCGGGCTAATGAGACACATTTCAGAGAGTAGATTTCAAAACCGGTTCGCAGTTTGACAGACCACCACGACAGTGGTACACATTTGATATAATTTACAGAGAGCAGCAACAGATAGGAAGCGAGACGTTGCGGAATCGCATGTGATGCCGCTGCAAGGATAGAGACGGAGAGGAGACCTGTCACACACACCATTGTTGCAGTCATTAGTGCTAAGTGACAGTTTCTGGTGGCCCTTCAGTCAGCTGGGGAAGCACAGGAGAGATAGAGAAAGTGTGCGTGTGTGTGTGTTGTGTCAGGAAGGCGAGACAGCAGGATGTAATGTATTATATCAACAACAGGTTCACTCCAGCACCCCAGCCAACGTGACAGTGTTAATATTGCAGGATTATTATTCAGCCGAGCCGAGCTGAAGGTGTGATGACCTGAGCAGGTGACGGGACTAATTAACCACCGTTTGACCCTGCCTGCCTCAGACAGCTGCTCTGTGTCTGTGGGTAGTGTGTGTGTGTGTGTATGTGTGTGTGTGTGTGTGTGCACTAACTGCAAGCTTAAGAATTTTTTTCATTCCTCTGCCAGTGAAGGTGAAGTAATTGTGCATCCACCCGTCCGTCAAATGTTTCATATTTCAGGTGGTATCCCACACATGACTCGATTTGCATAGGAAACAAATTAAATGATCTCACAGCTGTTGGCAAAAAAAAGAATACATTTTGAACACATTTTGGGTTTAAGATGATGGACTGAATCAAGTGTTAAGAGGCAAGGCTGGAGTGTGCAGTCAATCAGTCAGAGGGCTGCACTGCCAAAGAGTTCTTTAATGTATTGGAGTGTGTGGGATGCCGATGCCGGGTTGTAAATATCGCGGCGTGAATGACAGTTAATAATCAGCAGGCAGGTGTCCATCACCAACAGACCACAATATTGACAGAAGGACATGTTTGAATAGATTTCAAACACAAACAAGCAGCTGGGATATGTTTTCCTTATTTGCCAATAGATAACATAACCAGCTTGAGACTGGAAGGAACGGCTGACTTTAAAGATACATGAGGTGCAAATCAAAAAGTTCTGTAAAATCGGCTCGTAAAAAGCTTACTTAATTTAAATTTGGACAGTTTCTTGTTGAAGATCGGCTTCTCGTTCACTTCTAGCTGCTGTTTTTAGATCTCTTAACACTCTCACCCTGGCAGTCTAAAATATGGTGCACAGCCCAGTGAACACCAGAAATAATGGACGAGCAAGCTGCGACCCTCACCCTGTACCTTACATGAAGCTAGCTCAGAACTGCTTGGTTGTAGCTAGCGATGTACGAATAATCGACTATATGACTAATTGTGGTTAATGTCATCAGTCGGTACCAGACCTACTAGTTGTTTAAAGCAATTGGTAACATTGGCTTTGATACACAATGCTGGGAAATTGTTGTGTTCTTCCACCAGATGGCGCTGCAGCACCGGCATTTTTGTAGAAAGACTTCATAATTCTGGTAATCTAGGCCTGATAAACAGATCAGGCCTAGATTACCAGGTGATACAAGGGGCGTAAATGAGCTACCTCCGACTCTCCCTTAGCACAGGGTGATGAGTTCAGTCATTCTTGAGGGGCTCAGAGTAGAGATGCTACTCCTCCACATCGAAAGGAGGCAGCTGATGTGGTCACCTCCTGAGGTATTCTAGGTACGCCCTGAAGGGAGGAGGCCCTGGGTAGACCAGGTCATGCTGGAGATATTATGTCTCGGCTGGCCTGAGAACGCTGCAGTGTTCCCCAGTATGAGCCGGAGGAGGTGGCTGGGGAGAGAAATGTCTGGGCTTCCTTGTTTAGGCTGCTGCCTGGCGACCCGGCCTTGGGGTAGGCGAAAGAAACTGGAAGGATGGATGATTTGTTGTATTGTTATCGTTTAAGATTTTATTTAACTTTTGTTGAGCTGGGTGTCGTGAACTGTAGTGAATCATTCATAATGCGCAAAACAATGTGCTACACTTTTCAGCCACATTTAATTATGATTTTTACATGTTAATTTGTTATATTTTAAAAACACATGAACATCTTTAGTTGTTACGTGTTTTAATTTCATATTTAACATCAGTTTATTTTGACGGGTTTTTTTTCTTCTTCTTTGTTGTCTGTTTGAAGTATAGTGCACAATGGTCATAATGCACAATGAAGCCGCTACACAGTTAAGCAGCATTTAACGTATGATTCATTACTGAAGAATCTGATTAACGCCTTTATTTAGATGGTTTTCGACATGGTTCTCAAATATAACTTGATATCGTAGTTTTAGACAAGTCGGTTAATGTAATTTTTTTTCTCGTTCAGTCGACTAAGAAATTAGTTGCCAAGAACATCCCAGGGGGTAGGTAGCCTTGTAGCCAGAGATCTGGCTCTCATCCCTATTGATGAGCCTTTCGATAAAACTCGGGTCATTTTGAAGAGAAAGTAGATGCTAAAGGTTTTCTGGACATGCCTGAGAAGATGGTCTTAGATTGCAGTCTTTAAAGGCTTTGTGTCCATGAAGTCTGTGAGTGTGTTTACAGGATGTTCATAGAATTTTTGTGAATTTAAACAAATTTTTTTTACCTGTAACCAACAAGAATATTTAACAAAAATATTAAATAATAAAAAATGGGCAATATTTCCATGTTTTGTTCAAAATGCAAACGGTCAAGTCCTCTTTTTAATTTCAGAAATAAATCCCCAGCTTGGGTAACACCATCAACGAGGCATGCCACTCAACTTAAATATTTAATATGCAATAATCTCAAATGCAACATCACAAAAATGCTGTCAACCGAATACATGAATAAATAAATAGGCAGCTACAGTATATTTCTGCTTGTCAAACTAAGAAAACAGTCTGTGTTGATGATGGACTTTTGCCTGCTTTGTCTGCTTTCTTGTGGAAGCTTCATCATCTGTGTGTTCTTACGTCTCTGCAAACCTATATGAACAGCGGACCTTTGGGCTCTGAGAGAAAAATGAATACAGAGTCAATAAATACCTGAAAACAGCCCACCTTTCTAATATTTCACAGCATCGTGAACTGTCTTTTAATTTCTGATTCATGCAGTGTGTGGCAGTCAAGTTAGGATCTTTTTGCTTTAGGAGTATCAGCCAATTACAGCAGCTGTGTCATCAGCTGCAAAGCCCACAAGCCACAAGCAAAACACTTCTTCAGAGATGCCCTGCATATCAAGCTTTCTAGCAGAATGCTGTAATTTGTAGTTCTCTGTGCATGACTGCAGTTCAACAAGTTAAATGATGTTTCAGGTCTCACCTTCGTACGGGATTCTGATGTAGAAGATCAAACATATGTCTGACACTCAGCAAAAATATATTTAGGATTTTTTGAGAGTGCCCTGTTGAATATGAGAGTGAAAAGCCTTTAATTTCTTTTTATTAAGCTTTATTTTTTGTGCTGAAACTATTTTTTGCAGTAGACTCAAAGTCCAGGCATGGATTAATGTAGACACACAACAGCCATCCATCCATCCATCCATCCATCCATCCATCCATCCATCCATCCATCCATCCATCCATCCATCCATCCATCCATCCATTGTTTTCTGCTTATCCAAAGTCAGGTTGCAGTGGCAGCAGTCTAAGTAGGTATTTAAGATGTCCTTCAGCAACACTTTCCTGTTCCTCCTGGAGAATCCTGAGGCATTTCCAGGCCAGACAAGATGTATAATCTCCCAATTGGGTTGGGTTCTGGGTCTACTCACGGGTCATCACCCAGTTGGTTGTGCCGGAAAACCTCCAAGAGGAGGCGAAGAGGAGCCATCCATACCAGATGCCTGAGCCACTTCAGCTGGCTTCTTTCAACACAAAGGAACAGCGGCGCTACTATAAGATCCCTCCAGATGCCCAAGCTGCTCACTCTATCTCGAAGGCTAAACCCAGCCACCCTACAGAGGGAAACTCATTTCGGCCACTTGTATTCACGATCCTACTCTTTCGGTTATTACTGAGGTCTTATGACCACTGATGAGGGTTGAAAAGTGGATGGACTGGTAAATCTAAGTGGAACAAACAAATAAACACCAAATTGTAGTTAATGATAATAAATTCAAATTTCAGTTACAGTTTGATTTAAATATCCAATCACAGGTAAAGCTACAGTTGAAGAAAAAATTTGTCTTCTTATCCTTGTTACTACATGCTCCTCCCATTGCACCTCTTAACAGTTCCCTCTGTAATCAGCCAGGTTTTAATTGAGCTAAATTCACAGCACTGTTTGTTTATCTTGATATATTTTCAGTAAACACTGCATGTTCCTCAAGGCTTTCCTTTTCTTTTTCTTTTTTTTTAAAGAATTTATTCGACAAAATCGCCTAAAATTGCTGTTTAATGGCAACTTCTCTGCCGTGTATTTGACTAAATTAACATTTAAACTGAACAATAACAATAAAAGGTAGCGGTGATTAAAGGTTGTATTCTTTACTTAACTGACAATGTGGCATACAGCCCCAATCCTGAGTGATTTGGCTTACATCATCATTTTGGAAAAGCTCTGTTTACCCCGTACACACTGAAACCACATGCAGGCATTTTCAGCTTTGGAAAAGCTCCATTTTAGAGGAGGAAAAAAAATGTCCTTTTAATCGAGACTTAGAGCTGAAACTGAGAGGGAAAGACATGTTTTTGGAAATGTAATTGGCAAGCAGCAAAACTTTAAAATGACAATAATAAAAATGCAGCAATATTAACTTTAAAAGCTTTAGTTCACAAATGAGCAGAAAGCAGAATGCTATATTAAAACAGAAAGCCAGAGATTAGGGCCCAAAACAAAACAAGGAAAATGAAAAAAAAAATAGGTAAAGGGGACAGATAAAAACATCACATTAAAAAATGCAAAATGTCAAAATAATTAATGCACAAACAGAAGAATAAAACCAATAAAGCAGGTATAAGAAAAAAATGAGCTGACACAAAAATACAGAAACAAATAAAATGATAAAAGGGCAAAAAATAGCATCTCATGAAAACAGTTTTATATAATATGTTTTTTTTAAGTGTTTTCAAGTGATTCTGCCATACCCAAGGGGTCATGATGGGAAAAGGATGGCCTTTAGATTTAACTCTTGACTTTAGAAAAGCCAGAAAGGCCTCAGCTGAGGATCTAAGGTGCAAAGTGTCCCACGCTACCAGACCCAGAGATGAACCAAAAGTGATTTGTAAAATCTTAAAATCAATTCTAAACCATAAAGGGAGGTAATGAAGAGAAGCCGGGTTTGTGGTTGTTTGCTGCTGTCTGCTAAAACTGGTAAGGAGCTGAGATGCTGTATTTTAAACTACAGTAGATGTAGGCAGGAGAGTACTTTTCCTTCATACCACAAAGAAGGGAATCGCAACAATCTCGCCTCAAGAAAGTAAAAACATAAATTACGTTTTCAGGTTGTAGTTTGAGAGCACTGATTTAATTTGGGGTTATTGGATAAAGGAAGACAGGACAACTTCGCCGATGTGTTGTTTAAAATTTGGGATGAATCCAATTTTACTGAAGCTGCAGGCTTAAAGTGTATGTGTGTGTTTGTATGACTGAACAATGTGATTTGTGATTTTAAGTTATTTACTTGAAAAAGGGTTTCGTCACATTCCACAGTTGACGTCACTGAATCAGCCTAAAACTGCAGCTAGACTTACAACTGGTTACTCTAGCCTCAAAGGGTTCTGTATAGTTAGTTCCTGAATATCACTTATGTTATATTGGGTAAAACTTCATTAAGACTTTAATGATTTGCATTGTACTTAAAGGTGCAGTCAGTAGCTTTTTGAAGTTTTTTAATTATTGTGTACCTACATCTTCCAACAAACTGATACATTCTCAAAAACTTAGAATTAATCCATTAAAAATACATAGAAGTGCACCCTGGTTTGTGAAAGTCACTGTGTTGC
>VOQK01004765.1:29422-45966 GCA_015052645.1 Benitochromis conjunctus
CATTGCTCCCGGACGTTTTATCACCACTTTTCCTGTTGAGGAATTCTCCCATAGGTTTGAATTCAGAATTCTTTGAGTGCTATTTCTCCCTCCATCTTGCTCTCCCTCTCTCTCTCTCATAATATCTCTGGCCCAAAGCTTGTTCATGTGGTATTGTGTGATTAAAAACTCTCCAAGCTCAAGCTGAGACATCATCAGTGCCATTGTCACTCAGATTTGAGCTTTATTTCCCTAAAGAGTCACAGAAGGCTTTGCAAACCACTCCAGCAGCTTCCTGATATATATATAAACCTTTAATTGAATTTTCTTTTGTTAAATAATGTCAGCTTCCAGTTTCTTAAAAGTCAGTCATTGCTGACGCTGTCTTTTTCACTTTTTTACCGATATAGAAAATAAATGTGTTAAAACTTTCTGACCAAAAGTAAATTTCATGTTTTGCTTTATATAAACGTAGCACAAAAAGTAAGGAAATTTGTGTTCGTTTGATGATGTCTTTGTTGTAACAATGCTTCTTGCCAATATGTATGTGGATTGCGCTCATGAAAAACATGTCAAAAATTAAATGGATTACTTACAGTTCATTTGACAGCTTGCCAGTGGGCACCAATGCATAGGTCACTAATGAAATAAGTGCATTATACGCTTACTGGCCATTGATTAGTTACACCTCATTGGTACTGAGTTGGACCCCTTTTTGCCTTCAGAACCACATGAATTATTCATGGCATAAAGTCAACAAGGTGCTGAAAGCATTCTTTGTATTTTGGACTATGCTGACATGATAGCATGGACCATTGCTGTAGATTTGTTAGCTGCACATCCATGAGAATCTCCTGTTCCATCAATCCATCACGTCCCAAAGGTGCTCTATTGGATTGTGATCTGACTGGGGAGGTCATTTAAGTACAGAAAACTCATTATGATGTTTTATGAATCCAATTTGAGATGATTTGAACTTTGAGACATTGCATGTTGTCCAGCTGGAAGCAGCCATCTGAAGATGGGTACACTGTGTTCATAAGGGGATGGACATGGTGAGGAACAATGATAGGCTGTGTTGTTTAAACGATGCTCAGTTGGTACTAAGGGGCCAAAATCATGCAAAGTGTAACCTCAGTTTCCTGTTCTTGGCTAAGTGGACTGGCACCTGGTGTGGTCTTCTGCTTCTGTAGTGCCATTTTTGTGCGTTCAGAGATACTCTTCTGCATACCGTGGTTGTAATGAGTAGTTATTTGAATTGCTGTTGCCCTCCTATCAGCTTGAAGCATTCTCTTCTGTTCTATGGCATTAACACGTTTTTTTCACCCAGACAACAGCTGCTCACCAGATAGTTTCTCTTTCTTGGACCATTCTTTGTAAAAACTAGCAGTGGTTGTCTGGGAGAATCCCAGTAGATCAGCAGTTTCTGACTCAGACCAGTAGTCTTGCACCAACAACCATGCCACCTTGAAAGTCACTTAAATCCTCTTTCTTTCCCGTCCTGATGCTCAGTTTGTGCGTCAGCACATCATCTCGGCCATGTCTCCATGTCAACTTGCTGCCATGCGATTGGCTGATTAGATATTTGCCTTAACGTGCGGTTGAGCAGGTGTACCTTATGAAGTGGCCACTCGGCTTATTTTAAAAGTGGGCTCAAGCCATACACTCATCAAAATGTAACATTTGTCTGCATCCGTTAATTAAAAAATATGAATATATTTTCAGTATTCGCTAACTCTGATCAGATTTTGTTACTTTATACTTGTGTAACGTAAACCCGTTATACATTTGTTGAACCAACGAATGTCCGAGTTTGTCCTTTATGAATACATAAATAATTAGTCATTTCTGGCTGTCACAGCTTACCTAAGTAGAGTGCCTTCTTTTGGAGTTGTGTTAAATAACAGGATGGACTTATTACAGTCAGTGACCTCAAGACTTTACCCCAGTGTGTATTCTAACAGTGCATTAGATTCCAGGTAAGAAGTAGAGTCTCTGGTATTTTGGCATGTTTGTAATCATATCACACATAAAGCAGCATATCACTTGTCTCCCTTATCCTTGACCTATATTATACCTTGCCTCTGTTTTTAACTTCTCTCACCTTTTCTCTACCTTCCAGCCAGTCCAACGCTTTAGTTCGCGTTCATTTACATTCCTCAAACTGCCACTCACAAGCCAACACGCGCGGTGAAATTGTTGCTGTATGTGCCAATTTTTCAAGACTCGGAGCATTCAGTTCTCATCACTTGACACTCTGAGTTGCTCGGGTTTCAATTCTAAAACAGAAAAAAAAAACTCTGTCTCTTCTCTCTTATTCTCTGGCTCACTCTGACAGTAGGTGTTGCATACTAATGTAGAGTGTGTGTCTCAGGGGGGTGAGATGAGGAAGTCCTCTCCCATTACTCAGTGCCCACCAGCTGGGCAGGGGCAAGGGCTACAGCAGCCAGACAGATGGTACTGTCACCCCCTGCTCACACACACACATACACACACGCACAATGGTGTAACAGTGAGGAGGAAGTCATTAGCTGGGAAAACCACAAGATTCCTTATTGAACAGGGGGAGACGAGGGGTGAGGGAGATATAAAGGGAGAGAGGGAGAGGTTTTATCCTAAACTCAGTTCTGCTGAGGCAATCTGTCATGGTTGAAGTAATTGCCCTCGTCTTGCGTGAATGAAGTGATCTGTCATCGGACACTGCATTACTGCTTTAAGAACTACACTAACACACACACACACACACACACTCACTCACAGGCAGAAAGCCGTGACCCTCCTGAACGCTCCAACTAAGACGCAGGCAGCTGTGACATCTTGAATAAACCGCCCTTCAAAAAATTTCAGGGGGGGGGGGAGAATGGAAAAGGAGAAGTTGCAAGTCTTTCTTCTTCTTCTCTTCCATCATCCATAATCAGTCTTTGTCTGCACAGAAAAAGAGTGTTGTGGTGAGAAAAGTGGGTGATTCTCACTCTGTTTTATCAGTAAGAGTAGAGTGCGCTTGGGTCTCATTAGGTCAACATCCTCTGGTCTTATATTGTCGCTTGTTTGACTTGGTTGATGGACTGTGTTGAATGAGAAAACAAAGGGAGGAGGGGAGGTATAATTGCACTTTAACTAACTGCTACTATTGGGCTAATATTTGTCCAAATGGTGCAAAAAGGCATCTTGATTATTAGACAGTGTGGTTGCAAGCTGAGCTAAAAGTCTACACATGCTGGATGAGTGTCGGCCACAGAATGATAAAACCTACCAAAGCAAGAGCATTCATTATCACTGTACTTCTTTATGGAAAAATTATTTGCATATGCATATGCAGGTGCTTTATCACTAAGTGACACCCCATTTCTATGTTTTACCACAATAATAGAGACTCTTGTGAAAAAGTTGTGTAAACAGTGCAATAGTTGGGGTTTTTCTCAGTACCAGAGAATAAAGAGTGACTGATCTGTCGTTCCTCTAACTACCACTGGACCAAAAGAAGGCCATTGCCCAGAGTCTCCAATGTTAGTAAAAATAGGATGCAACCCGATTGTGACTTGGAAATATGGTTGTTGTATGGTATGGTTGTTGCCTAGTGGTTGTGTTGATTTTTTTTATTTAATTCTTTGCTGTTAGAAACTGATAGCCATTAGGGCAACCAACTGGTTGAGTGTGCAATTCCCCCAATGTCTTGGCAACAACTTTTGCAAGGCAATACAACATTTTGCCTGGTGGAAGCAACCTGTCTCCAAACAATCCAGGTCTAACTTGGACTGACGGGAATCACTCTCAGACAGATTGGTGAGGATTTGCAGATAGCTGCTGTATAATTTATAAATGCAGACAGATTGTTAGCGTGTTTCGATCAGTCTGAGTCACTCTGCATCAATGAGCAAAACTTGTCTGCGATGTGACTTTTTGAGAGAACTCGTCTCTGCTAGCTGCCAACTGGTTGTATTCTGTTTATATGCATATATAAAAGCAAGGTTGCTGAGCACCTATGTGATTGTGCTGTTAACTCACCATCCTGCAGCAACTGCTTCACTTTGAGGAAAGATTTCTGAATTTCTTTTTTAGACTTATGAGGTTCTGGCTGGACTCTGAATGTAAGTACTCAATGTAAATTCTGTGTATGCAGACAGCAACAGAGTTACAGTTTTCGCTAATTTATTACAAATAGATTGCTTGTAATTGCCATCTTTACCCCATCATTCACAAACTTACAGCAGACTCTGTTTTATTGCTGTCTTGACACACCAAAGTTACTTTGAAAACTGCACCTGACTGGCTGGTCACAGACCGGGTACCTGTCTTTGAAACAACCATTTCAAAGCCAACGAGGCCATGGTCTCTGGTGAGTGTAGCATAGCCTGTATTAAGACTCAGGTTATGCGTTATTATCAGCATCCATGTTTTGGAAAAATATTCGGCTTTGTGCTGCTCTGTGGGCAAATAAGAAAGCTGTCTGCTTACTTACGTGGATAACATTGTAAAGGCAATTCCTGCCAAGTAATCGGACACATGAATAGTTTTCTTAAGGCTAATGTCAATATTTAAAGGGTGAACATTAGTTTCATAGCAGTGTTAAAGTCGTAAAAACGTGTATCCCAGTTGCTCTTCACCAAAGTAGCTAGCCTGTGACAGTTGAGGCACCTCTCATCCAGTGGAGCATCATTTTGTGTGATAACATTTTCTAAGAGTACAGACAGTAGACTGCTTGGTAAATACTGTAATGAAGTAAATATGCAGCACACTAAGGCAGCAGCATCTAGTGCTGTACCAGTGGGTGCCTCCACTGTAAACAAATACCTTTTTGGTACATGTATAAAAAGGATGCGCCCAATGCTAGCTTAAGGGCGAGGTGTTACACACTAATGCTTTTTGTACAACAGTATCATAATGTGATACATTAACATGTATCAACATGAAATTAGAACCACTGAGATGGTGCCTGTCTGCTGCCTTATGTACACAGAAAACAATAGGCGTGGAGCTTTTAATGTTGCTAGTGTGTGTTGCCCTTATGGGCGTGGAGGGCTGGGAGGTGGATGGGCATGTAACATATCTCACTTTAATGTGCAAGACAGGGTCTTTTGTTCCATCTCAAAGAGTTTCATTTTTAAAGTGCAGAAGGTGTGTTAGTTAACCACACCCTAAAGTGAAGTTAACATTGTAAGAGTAATATTGCCTTCAAACAGCTCTTTTAAATCCAAACTGGTGCCAGTTATAGGTTAGCCTAGCTTAAAGATACTTGAACAATTGACTAATAAGCAGTTTTGTGGTCAGGTGAGGCTTATTGCTTAAGATTTATTTCCTAGATTCAAGAAGAACCCCTTCACAACATCTAGCCTAGTCAAGAACACTAGTGAGGAAGTGAGCTTATCACTGTCAAAGTCTACATTCAGGAGACACTTTAATGGATGGAAATACAGGTTTACAGCAAGATGCAAACCACTGGTTTTACAGTCAAGAGCAAAAGGGCCAGATTAGACCAGAAAAAAATCTGTTGTAGTCTGTTCTGAAAAAATTAATTGGACAAATGAAACCAACATTAGACCAGAATAATGGAAAGAGGAAAGTATGGAGAAAGAAAGTAAGGGGTTTTGATCCAAAACATGCCACGTTATCTGTCAAACAAGGTCAAAGAAATATATTGCCAACTGCAAATTCAGTCACTTGATCTCACCCCAATAGACCATGCTTTTCAGTTATTAAATGCAAAACTGAAGACAGAGAGACCCACAAACAAGCAAAATAAGGGCCTTGCAGAGCATCTCATGGGAGGAAACAGTATTTGAAGATGTCTGTGGGTTTTAAACTTCAGGAAGTCACTGAGTGCAAAAAATTTTTTACTAAATATTTAAAACAATACTTACATTTAAAATTGTGTTAGTTTGTCCCATTACTTTTGAGCTTTAAAAATGGGCGATAAAAACATCAGTTGGTTATGGTTGGATCAGGTGATCCGGAATGCTCCCTTAGTTATGGTACAATAGGCTTAGGCTGCTAGGGGCTTCCCATGATGCACCTCTTTTGTGTTTATACACCACTGTGCATTTAATCCTTAGCTATTAATCTCTGGCTCCCTTCCTTAGTGTGTCTTTTGGCCTATTTCCTTCACTTCACTCCCAACTGGTCATGGGAGATTGCAACCTCTCCTTGAGCCTGGTTCTGCTGGATATTTCTTCCTTTTAAAAGGGAGTTTTTCCTTCCCACTGTTGTCAAGTGCTTATTCTTAAGGAGTTGTCTGATTGTTGGGGTATTCTCTCAATTATTTTAGGGTCTTTTATTTACAATGTAAAGCAAACTGGGTGCTATAATTGAAAGTGAATGCAATACTTTAGTAAACCCTTGAATTAAGGATGAAAGTCTGAACTTTAGTCACATACTGATTGCTTGATTTAAAATGCACTGTGGCGATGCACAGAGGCCCAATTTCCAAAACTACGTCACTGTCCTGATATTTATGAACCTAACTATATAAAACTGTCATTCAAAAAAAAGATAAGATTCTGCATCAATCTTTTTCATCCAGCTCTCCGAATTAGTGGAAGAAGTGTATTTCCACACCTGAGTTAAGTTGAAATGTTAATTTTTGTTGACACTGTCACAAAACTATTGCTTAAACTTTTTGGATGATGCTTGAGGTGTTCACAGAGTTTTTACATTGAATTGCATATATCGCACAAGTGTCCACCTTCTGTAAAGCGCCTTAAATCACAGATGCACCCCCACACGCACCCCCCCACGCAAACACACCACCTCCTCCGTCACCTCCGCACATGCACACTCGCACAAACAGACGGTCAAATAGACATACAGTCTGTCATATTTGCGACTGGTAAACAAGCACTGAGAGGCTGTTAAAGCCGGCAAGCTGAGTAAACCAGAGACAACGGTGTGCTTAATGAACTGGGCTGCCTCCCAGCACAACATCTCATCATCACTTGGACTTAAACAAACCACTCAGCTGCTAATTGGCCGAGCTGCATGGAGCCGCTGTGAGGAATGCTTGCTCCCCACCTCCACTGTTGCTTCTCAAAGGCTTGACAGACAGCAGCAAGACAGGCTCTCTGTTATTGAGTCTTTGCGCAGATATGTGACAGTCTGGCCTTGTGTTGGGCTCAACTGTGTACATCCCCACAGTCACCGTATAGTCCCCGTTCTTCATTTATTTTCCTCTATGTTTCATTTTTCCTCACTCTCATATATAACATACTTCAGGTTCAAATCATCACCGCTCCGTCCAGAGTGCACTTGTCAATCATGCATTTCGGTCGAGTCACCATCATTCGTTTGAAAATTCAGCAAGGTGATTGTGCAGGTGTGCTGCTCTTGCCATCGGTTTAGATGTACCGATGCAAACTACCCAGTTCTTCTTCTGTTGATTCTGGACAAACAGAGAAAGCCCATCACTTTCCTGCGTGCCAGAGGATTTCGCCCAGGAAAGCCTACCAGACGCCAGGTGTTTAGATTAGCAAGTGCAAAGATTCATAAAGTGGGTATAAGCTGAATTATATTATTTGCAAACAAACATTTATTCACATGAAATGTTGCAGATTGAGCCTTTATTCTTGTCTGCGTTCGAACCAATCAATCTTGATCGAGATTATGGAAAAATGCCCTTGTAGGAATATGATGGTGTAATAATATGACTTATATGTTGAACCATTCAGAGGGCTGCCTCTACAAAACAAATGAGCAACTTATTGTTAAATATGTGAAAAAGAATCTCTTGTGCTGCAAGCTATTCACTACATAGCATTTTTTTTTTAAGTTAGTAGGGTTAGACTAACCTCACTGCAGGGTGGAGATGTTTCGCAGGGTGTAGAGTTTAGGAGGAAGTTGATAGAGCTTAAAAGCAGGAAGCACACCCAGCGGCACATCTCTGCAGTTAGTTCAAGATCATGTATCTGTTTGCTTTACTGTACCTTTGGTTTATTCAGGGAGTGTGCAGATATTTGTGACAAGGATATGAATAGTGTGGATACTGAGGGTGGATTTTTCTTTCCAATAAGACTCGAAGCTAATCAAGAGCATGTTCGTGCGTTCGAAAATATAACTGCTTTCTGACAGAATCTATCATTTATGTGGCTAGCTAGGGTTAAAACTTGATCTCACCTGAAATAATTATAGTCATTTCCATGGCATAAAAATAATAACAGGGCATTAACAGTCCTGTTAACCAAAAATTTCATGGCCAGTAAATATCAGTTTGGCCTGTGTGACTTTAGCGGACAAAGTGGTTTGGTTAAAACAATGATTAGCTTCGAGATTGTATAAAAGAAGTGAAGTGGTGTTGTGAGCCATTTTTTTACTTTGATTTTGACACATCTTGTCTAGATGTACACATATAAAAGATCAATGTAGCCACCGTACAACGTTTTGCTGCAATTCAAAACCAGAATGGTTAGAATGGCTTTTGGCGGCTTGGTTTTTGTTGTTGTTGTTTGTTTGTTTTTATTTAGACGATGGGGCGTGGAGGGAGATGATTTCAAGTTTGTTACAGTTACCTTTAAGAACAATGAGCGCATGAGAAAAGTATTGGTAAATGGGCTGTGGCTATGTTGGTAACTATATTATGCTTTTGTTTTTTGCATAGCATTTACGAACAATTTACAGTGTTTACCCAGTCACAAACTAATGACACAGCTACCACGCAAGGTTTTGGCTTGCCGTCAAGAACTAATTTGCATTCGGTGTCTTGCCCAAGGACATACTGGCATGTGGCAGAGCCAGGAGATCAAAGTGCCAAACCTGCAGTGAGTGGACCACTTAATTTGCCATCCAATGGGCTTATTATGGTCAGCTCATTAGTCATGTCCCTCACTAAAACAATGACGTTACCACAGTCCCGTCACCATTTATACCAGTACTTAGGGCGTGGGTACCCATGTTGCTGGTAAAATCCGACATGTATGTCTTCACCCTGGCAGCAGTGACACCCACACAAGGTTGGAAAAAGAGAGTTACACAACCAGGTTAAATGACACCAAAGCGTAGCTTGCACAAGTGGATGTGACAGCACCTTTGGTGTGCATGTGCCGATAATGAGGGCAAGAACCGTGATCATGATGGTCTCGTGAGCCTGAGCTACGATGTAAAGTTTGCAAGCTGACATTTAGCTCTCAGTCTTTTGAATTGCAAATGTGAAAAGTAAATGATTTACAAAACAATATAAAACATGTACAACATAGAAGTACCTCTGGTACATGTCTTTTTGAACCCTTAAGAAATCTTTGAAGATATTTAGCAATTCTAACTTGTACTAATAGGCCAGTGTTAGCCTGTCACACAAATGCTGGTGTAATTATACAGTAACTACACTGTAATGCATCTAATATGTTGCTATATCTGCAAACTGACTTTGACACTATATCTGACATGTGATGCATTTGAACCACAACATAATACAACATTACGTAAGCCTAAAGCCAGACCAACATCTTTCCTTCTTTGCTTCAAGTTAATAGGTGATTAAGCTCTGTTGCAGAGTGTGGGCCATAGGGAGCCAATTGATCTGATCTTTGACCTCTAACTCTGATGGAGGGGGTGGCTGGAGGTCAGGCCTGTAAGAGATACCCTCTTTGTCCTTCCCCCAGAACGACAGCTCAAAGCTCGGGGAGGGACCCAGCCTGGATCCGAGGGTCTCTAGCCCCCACCCCACCCCCCACCCAACTCACAATCTCACATTCATACGGTCAATATGAGCCAAAGAGCAAACACCTCTGTGGCCCTGTGATGCTTTGACCTCAAATGAATAGCTTTGATTTTCCCAAGGGTAGCTTGTTTTTGCCATTAATAGATCCTTATTGGATGAGCAGAAAGTAAATATTGCATAAAAAAAAAAAAAGCTGGATAAATAATATCTGCTTTGGGTGCTTTGAGTTGATCCTAACTCCTCCAGCTCAGTGATCTCTGTCAGTTCTTAAATGAAGACTGGGCTGATCCTTCTTTCACTCAAGGACTTGTAGGGGATTTTCGGCAGAGAGGACTGTGTAATGCTACTTCTCTTTGAGGTATCCATTGAAGTCAGCACTATTGCATTAAGCTCACTTGTCTTCCTAAGGGCACCTTTTCATCATAACCCACACACATACACATCCCTTCCCTCAAACTCCCCTTTTTAAGTTGAGGTATTGTCTTTAACAGCATTATAACGGTATCATTCCTCTCCCACCGTGAACAACAAAGACAAGAAACGCCAAATCCTAGAACACAGCAATCTGCGTGTGTGTGCGTGCATGCGTGTGTGTGTGTGTGTGTGTGTGTGTTTGAGCGTGCACGCTTTAAAGCAATGCTAATGGGCCCTAAGAAGCATTAAAGTGACCCCTACTGTAACAAAAGAGTTAATAATCCGTTTAGAAAACAATCAGATCCCCGGCCATGAGAAAAGCCCCCCGCTAAGTCTTTCTGTAAAGAGGAGGAGGAGGGAATTCACCTTTTTTTCAGTCAGCAATCTTGTTGAACATGGCTTGTTTTTATCGCGCTCTCTATAGGGAATGATGGAATAGTTTTTAACGGCAGCTCTCAGCGAATAAAAAGACAACAAGGTTTGAGATTCCCAAGCAAACAACAGTTTTGACGGATTCAAAGTGACCCCGGCCCACTCTAGGTCAGGGTTTGTTATCAGTGCCATCCACTGTAAATGAGCCCCATTGGACTTCTAAAGGAGCTGTTAACAAACAAACACTGGCTCGCCTGTTAATTGCTAATGATAGGTTTTTTGTCGTGTCTTTCTCCTGTGGGTGGAGATGTTCAATCACCAGGCGAGCTGCTGTCAGGTCAAACTGCCACTAATATAATAGGTGATATAATCCATTAAGAAATGACATCTCCTGTGCTGTATGTCAAATATCACCGTTATGAGGGGGGGAGAAGTGTTACAGAGTAAAAAATAAGTACGAGCTCAGTGTGAGGGATCATTTGACTGCTGGATGTATTACCCGAGGCTGGCAGGCTTATCTGTTATGCATCAGAGTGATCCATCTGTTTTAACATCAGGTCAGAGCTGAATCTATCACTGCTTATCTTTGCTGTCAAGTAGGTGAGGACAGGTTTTTCTTTATCTACCTGCCGCTTGTCCTTCCCTCTCCATTCTCGGCAATCTCAGACAACCTGGAAACTGATTATGAAGTCAGCAAAAGATGAACTAATTAGTGAAACTAACAAGCCGAATGAAGAAATGTAACAATCAGATGACATCATTTTCAATTATTCCCAGAGCATATCATCCCTCATTGTGTGATTTTTTTTTCTTAAATGTGATTGGAGAGTTTATCCTTCCTCATTTCTTGAAGGAATAAATGTACTTGAAAGAAGATAACCCTAGTAAGAGGTTTCGTATTTACATTTTGCATGAAAGGTGAATGGGTTATCTTTCATGTAGTGTTTGTTTGTTTGTTTGTTTGTTTTTAATTTTGTCAACAAAGCATAGCAAAAGTAAAAATGACTAAAGTTCCACTGATTTAGTTTTCATGATATTTTTGTAAACACAACTCCCTGGGTCTGATTCTGCCAGAGGTTTCGTTAAAAGGGAGTTTTTCCTTTCCACTGTTGCCAAGTGCTTGCTCATAGTTGTCGTAGCGCTGTCTGGTTTCTGGGGGGGTTTTAGCTCTTATTGTAGGGTCTTTACCTTACAATGTAAAGCACCTTGAGGTGATCGTTGTTGAGATCTTGTGCTATATAAATAAAATGTAATTCAACTTTAAATGCACACGCATAGACATAAAAATAGAAAAAAGTATATTAACTCACCACAAGATTTGTCGGTGGCTCAGGTGTAGAATGGATCCACTGAGGTCAGTAGTTCAATCCCCAGATCCTCTGCATGTCCGTGTGTCTGTAGGACACTCATCACTGCAGCCATCTGAAGTAGATTGTATGTGTGTGATAAAGTAATGTACACTGTGAATACAAGCAGTTAGCCTACTTTATTTGACTGAGTGCATATGTCTTCATTTACACTTGTTTTTGAAGTCGAATGGCTGGTTATCTGCATTGCTGAAGAGAACACTTCTGTGTACTGTGTTCGATGTTATAATTTGCACCTGATTTTTCTAACCTTCAGTGGATGGTTAATGCTTAACCTTAAATAACTAATTCTGTCGGGGTTATTATTGTGTTCAGACTTTTTCAGTGTTTGCATTGTCAACTACACTGTAAAGGTTTAGCTGTTAACAGGCCAACATGTCTGAAGTCCTTGTTCAGGCTGGTTGTTCAAATGTTAGTAAAAACCAGCGTTCTGTAGCTGTGAACAGACACATGGACTGGTTCTTATATAGCATTCATACAAACTCTCTACAAGCTAACTTTAGCATACAAACCAATAGGATCTTTATTGACTCTTTCTGTGTAGATTATGGAGAACTTGAGTGTAGTGGAATATTCTTGGTATTAACATATCTTTGCCATTAACTATGTGGGTTTGAGATGGACTACAGTGTAATATGTTTCAGCTTTGATTGTATTATGTAAGTTTGCAGAATAGTTACTATATGAACATCTTACCAGCCCCATATTGTGAGTTTCAAACTGCGATCTTATACATTTATAAATTATCTGGTCACACATGTCTAGTTTGCGTATTTATCTTATAACAGATGGCGTTAACCACTGGATTATGACCCACAGGTTAGTTAAATCGAGTCTTAAAGCATCAAGCTAAATGTTCAAGCTGATTAGCAACTTTTTAATCACACGATAATGTTGTGCTCCACGTCCCTCAGGTGTCAGAGATAGGACTGACACCAGTCCAGAGCTGACTGTCTTCTAGTACTGGTAGTTGGAAAATCAAAGAAAAACATGATTTGTTTGGGTACTTAGCAAAATATTGTAATTATCCATGCAACCCTAGCAATACAAAACCATTACTACGGCGTGTTTGTGGATACATGCTGGCCAGTGTTGTTGTGCATGGCTTATTTAGCAAGTTACAAATACACGACAGTGATAGTACAGATTACAAATTCCATAGTTTTACTGCCGTTTGTGCACACTGTCTTCAACATGGATTGTGAAATCGGAGGTTGTTGGGGCCTCTCAAACTTTCTGAGTTGGAAATCTGACTTGAGGGGACATTCCAGTTGAAAATTCTGACTGGAAAGTCGGGATTTCTGAATTCATCAGTGTTTACTATTGTGGAGTTTTATTCAACAAGACTTAAAATTAGCAAATGAGACCAAAAATCCATCAGGAATGTATTTAATGAGGTCATAGAGCAAGGGAGCTGAACTGCCATTTTCCCATAGACTTCTATTTAACTGGACAGCTGTTTGCAAGCTGAGGAGTCGCCTCCTGCTTGCCATCAGGAAAAAATGCAGATCCGGGTTTGAAACCAGGAAGCGACGACTTACTTTTACATACAGACTTTATGAAAGGCAGAGAGTAACACTGTGGAACTTTTAGCTGAAACATACTGTAAATATAATTATTACTATTGGTTTATTCCACTGTAGGACATTTTGCTCCAATTAAAATGGTGACATGTGGGTGTTATAGGATATAATACCGATATGTATAGGTTTAAGGTACTAATTTAAGACACACGTACAGAGAAATTCGGACTTTCTTCTTTCTTGGTTGATCTTCAGCCAAATTTACCAACCATCAAACATCAGTAATGACAGCATACAGTCATGGCATCAGGACCACTGCCAAATTGGCTAATTTTCCATTAATGGTTTTTGGAAAGTGTGAAATCCTCATGATTGTTCTTCACTACATCATAGAAATATGTTTTTTTTTAAACAGAACAAAAAAATAAAGTAAAACTTGAAGTTGCAAAAGTGCATGAAAAGTAAACTTTGTGCCACTGCCAAAGATCCTCAGAGCGTATAATATTGCAGTGCAATCACTGATATTACACTCGGTGTGTGTACATTTGAATTTGCTGTAACACTACTCTCGCACACTTGTAGACCGATGACTTGTATAGATTATTTCCCTTTAATTTTCTGTCACTGTTGCAAATGTAGCACTCTGTGAACAGCAAAACTGAGGTCAGACAGTATCTACGAATGCCAAACAAGTTAATAATTCAAACATTTTTGCATCACTGTTGCCACCTCTTCTTTGTTGAACTGTTAGCAAACACACAGAAAAAAAGCTTTGTGATGTTTGGAGGCTTCTTCATTTTCCCCGCTGCAAATTACCCAAGAGGAAATGGCCAGTGCGAGTGGATTGTGGGGACTTTATTCGTCTGTTTCCTGCGGTAAGTTATTCCTTTGTCTGGGCCGAGCTAATAGCAGGGAATGGGATTCAAATAGAGTCAAGCTGCCTCCTGAGATCCCTCAATCCACCGTCGCCATAAAAAGAGGTCTGAGGCCAGTCTAAATATTTGGTAGTCTTAGCAGGTTCATGTTAAAAGACACACACACGCACATGCACGGCGCACACAAACACACGGGGTGAATGCACAAGCAGGCCGAGGCTGTGAAGTTGAATGGCATAGCTCAAAGCCTTCCTCCCCCTATCCCTGCCTCTTTCTCTCTTGCTCACGCTCTCTCTCTCTCTCTCTCTAAACCGCCAAACCATTCTCCCCCTTTCTCCAGCTCAGAGGAATTCATTAACTGCCTCTCCACAGAGACACTATGGAAATCAGGCAGCTACAAAGGCAGAGAGGGAGAGAGAGAGAGAGAGAAAGAGGGAGAGAAGGGAGGGAGGGGTGGCGGTGGTAGTGGTGGTGGTGATGGTGGTGAATGGGGCTATATTATCCTATTAGATGGTGGATATGTCTCGTTTCCCTCCCCTGTCATGAGAAAAACATTAATTTTAAGTGAGGAAGGGAGGGAGAGAGAGGCAAAGACTGAGAGAGAGAGAGAGGAAGAGAGGGGGAGGTGGGAGGGGCGGAGGGGGTGGATGGTGAGGGTCTTTAACATTGCTCTTTTATCGAGCTGAAATGGAGAGTCCCCTGGCTCCATTTACCTTGGCAATGAGGATAGAGGCGCTCCCCATGAATGCCATTTAAAATGCCATGGAGATTAAGCATCCTCTCTCCCTCTCCCTCTCCCTCTCTCTGTTTCTCACACACACATATGCAGCAGCAGCAGCAGTGGCGGCGGCGGGGCTCGTCATAATATGTGTTTAGGAAAAACAGCTTTGAGATTCATGAGTAAAGCCCTCTAGGTGCCAGCGCTGAGGAGGGAAGAGAGCAGAGAAAGAGACAGAGAGGACCATCACTTAGCCAGAGTGGGCTTTAAGCACTGTAATTAAATCATTAGACCCCTCTTCCCTCCCCCTCTCCCTCCCCTTCCTCTCTCTCCTCTCTCTCTCGACTCAGCCAAGCTCATCAGGAGCTCAGAGTGTGAAATGATGAATCTGTATTTATAGGGATGGAGTAATTACAGCGCTAACCTGTGAGGGGACCCAGGAGGGCCACGGGGCCACAGAGCAGGGTGCAGGGTGCTCAACCTCATTAGCACTGCCGAAGTGTGCGTATGTGTGATAGAGTGTGTGACACAGTGTGTGAAGGGAGGTGTGTGTGTTCAAAGAAGCACAATTGCTGTGTGTTTTGATAGTTAAGCCTGTCAATGAGGACACATCAGTCCGCCTCCTCCCATACCTGTGGGTCCATTTTTACACTTTCTCCTACATAAATATGGTACCCCCACCCCCACCTTTCATCTCATACCTCAAATAGCAGCTTTTACATTTCTGCAACATCTGCAACTGATACCAAGGGCCTAGCAGAGTACAGTAGTCTATTCTTCTCAACAAACATCTGTCATTTTCCACTCCACAGCTCCCGTGCGCGCCGTATCTCTGCCATCGCCTATCATCTTCGATCTCTGTCATTACCTCCACTCTCCTTTATCTCCACAGCTCTGAAAAAATATGCTCCACTGACTTCCGTCGATAATCACGGACATTCCTCGTGGATCTGGCCGACCATATCAATGCCTCCCGGCCCATCTGTTGGGCCAGGAATGTCCCGGCATACTCCACGAGTCAGCAATCAAAGCACCGACAAATGACACCAAAATACGGAGAGATTATTATTATTATTATTATTATTGTTGTTGTTGTTGTTGTTGTTGTTGTTGAATTAATGAATTCATTGTGCAAGACACACACACACTGCGCACACATGCGCGCGCAAACACACAGGTTACCTTTTCTGTAGACACAGTGAAGACTGTCGAAATTAAATCACACACATCAATACACACGCACACACACGCAGACGACCTGGGCTAACCAATGCACTAATCGCCTGCCCCGGGCATAGGAGGAGCTTGGTGCTTAAGTAGGCTGCCAATCAGTCACTCAGCTCCACATCCAGAAGCTCCTGCGGCCAGACGTGCGCATCAACTCCGCACTCGAAAGTGCCAAACTGCTCCTGAGACACAACTCGGTGGAAGTGAAGGCTGACAGTTTCTTTTTTTTAAGTGGGGGTTATCCTGTTTTGTTTTTTTTAAACAGTCCCGCTTTTTCTCTTCTTTTTGGGGGATTCCTTCTTTTTTTCTTTTTTTTTTTTCTTCATCTTTTTTTTTTTTTTTTTTTTTTTTTTGTCTTGTTTCATTTTGTTTATTAACTCTGTCAAATGAGTTCGCTTTTAGGGCCTCATACACACATCACATATT
>VOQK01004769.1:35003-45567 GCA_015052645.1 Benitochromis conjunctus
TTCTTGGACGTTTACCTTTCCACCTGTCTCCCTCTCCTTCACAGACATATTGCATCTTTCTGCTTCTTGCTTTTATTCTTCTTCTCCTCACCAGAGCATACCTCCACCTCTCCAGACTCTCTTCCACCTGCTCCGTACTCTCACTGCACATCACGTAGTCTGAAAACATCACAGTTCATGGACACTTCTGCCTGACCTCATCTGTCAACCTGTCTATCACCACTGCGAACATGAAGAGGCTCAGAGCTGATCCCTAATGTAATGACCAATCTGTAACTCCTGTCTTGCTGTCCTCATACATGCTTTGCACCAGACTTACATACTTCTTTGCCACTCCTGACTTCCTAATGCAGTGTCAGAGTTCCTCTCTTGGTACCCTTTCAAATGTTTTCTTTAGAGGCACAACTACATCTGACCTTCTTAACACTTCTCAAATCACTTTGTTCTTTCCCCAAGTCATAATTACAATGACTGCAAAGTGGTGCTTTTACTTCAGCTACAATGGAACAAGAAACCTTTTGTTGTTTTGTTTTGTTTTCTCCCCCACGCTCCTTCTACACCAATTTGGGTGGGGGACAAATCCAGACAGGCTTGACATATCTCATTACAGTTGCCAGGCTGATTGAAGAGTTTCTATTTAATGCAGGGATTACTAAATGGTTAATTTGCACAGGGTAAGCATTGCAGAGTAAACTCTGGTGAAAACAGTCTTGACTGTGCGTGTATCTGTTTGCTCTTGGAGTAATGGAAGGAAGGTCAGCTCTTACTACATTGCTGTGAAAAGCAGGGACTTGATGTGAGATGAACTCTGACTCCACTTTTTAATTAAATACCATGAAGACGAGTGAACATTTTCAAAATCATGCAAATTGAGTGACCTATCCCTTTCCAATATCCAGTGGCTCCATCTGTTCAGGTCTGTAAACTGTCAGAGATCCAGCTTCTACCTCCCGTTAGCTATGTAACCTCATTTCACAAGATCTACATTCTTTTTTCAAAATGATCATCTTTAGTCATTAGTTGATATCAGGATAGGCATATTACCACGTCTCATCATAATAAAGCTGAGGGTGTCTTTAATGGCAGGGGTATGGATGAGAAATGTCTTCAAGACCAAGCTCCTTAGCCTACCATGACCTGGATGACTGAAACCGTACACAGACATGTTAGGAATGCAATAATTCCTCTAGTGAATCAATGAGTTTTTCATGATTGCTTTCTGTACCAGATTTGAATATGGATAAGTGATTATCACAGCCAAACCCCAGATACTGCCATATTTAGCAGCATCCTCACATCTATAAACTAGCCCAAAAAATGTTTGGATCATTGCAACTTCAATCGTTGTGACGTCACAAAACAAATAAACAGACAATACACAGTAGACATCAGAGTCCTTATGGTCTATTTCACACTTTGTATTCATTTGTACCATCGCTGCAGGCCCCGATGAGTATTGTTAGACAGTGGATGAGTAGGAGGCCAGCGTAGCAGTTAGAGTTTTGTCATTTGAGCTTAGCTAATATCAGTTTGCTTAAGCTGCCTTTAGTGATGTGCAGCTTTTGTGCTTTCTATTGAGTGCATGTCCCATTTGTTCTTCTCAGTTTGGTTCGGCAGTGGGAAAAGGGCTCCAGTGATTCCTGCCTCTCCTGCTGTGGTGCTGCAGCTTCACGTCTACTTCAGGAGCCACTGGTTCACTGGAGAAGAGGAGAGAAGAAAAGCAGGAATTTTGTTTGTTTGTTTTTTTAAGAAACAAAACAAAAGATGAGTAAACACAAAAGGGAGTTTTTAAATGATGATATCAAACCTTCTTGGGCCTATGTGAAAGGCATAAACCTAAAAGGTGGTTCTGGAACCAGTTCTAAACTTGAAGCGCTGTTTCTGCAACAGTAACTCAAAAACCCCTCATTACAATGAAGTATGCAACAGAGCATGTCTGAACTCACATTCACCATACATTGAACCTTGGAGCAAATGGCTTACAGTAGCAAAAGACCAGAACAGCTGTGACTCCTGTCAGGCTGTAACAGGAAAACCAGCCTCACCACAATTAGAAGAGAATATTTCAAAAACAAAGAGTCCACATTTCTCAGATAACATTTAATGGGTAGTGTCAGAATTTGGCATAAACATAAAATAAAACATTTTGGCATGAAAGCATGGATCTATCCTGCCTTGTTGCTGCTGGTGGTATAATGCTGTGGGAATACTTTCTTGGTACATTATTTCAATTCAATTCAGGATTATTTATATAGCACCAAATCAATACAGCTGCCTTATTTTATAAGGTAATGATTATTATTTATATATTACTGTTTAAACATCACAGCTTACCTGTTGTTACTGGCCAACCCAGTCTCACACTGGTCCATGACATAGTCATGACCTTTAGTCTAGTGATTCGTGTTGCTGGACACAAATTTCTTCAAATTCTCTTCAACACAAATTTTCCATTTTGTATCCCTGAACACAAACTTTTATCAGTCCACTATGGTATGTACTAATGAAAAGGTGAAACAAGTCCACAGCTAGAAGTTATCTAGACTTTCAGTGACCCCAGTCTGACTCATGCACAGTTTTTTCTACACATATTTTGCATGACTTTAAAATAAATTATTACAAATATCTTGTTGGGTTAAATTTCGGCATTAAAAATGACTGAGTTAGGCTCAGAACAGTATCATGACTGGGGTTAAAATGAACTGCTTGCTGTGTCTTTTCAAACACTGTTTTCCTGGTTGCCATGGTGACACCTCCCTGCTGTTTTCTACAAATATGGTTCCTCAAACAAAATATATTTCCTGTTGAAAAGCATAACTCACAAACTCATGCTCACTGACACGAAAACACTGAACAATTTGTGTCCATGAACACGAGGAGATGCATTCATTTGTCGTGGTTATTTCACAAACTGCCTAAAGACCAGGCTGTGCTGACCGTGTCCATCCCTCCCCCGTCAGCCACAGTGTACCGATCTTCTGATAGTTGCTTCTAGCAGCATAACAATAAAGTCAAAAACATCATTTTTGTCAAACTGCTTTCTTCAACATAATAATGAACTGGCTGTACTCAAAAAGGCTCCACATTCACAAAGTTCTCAGTGGAATAAAGCACCGCTTAGAATGTGATTTTTGCAACCACATCCCAACAAATCTGTAGTAAGGGTGATGCTGTCATGTTAACATGGACCACAATGTCTGAGGAATGTTTGCGGCACATTGTTGAATCTGTGTCAGACAGTTCTGAATGTATATCTGACATGACAACCCCCTATCCGCCTACAAATCACCCGCTTACAATTCAACTCAATTTTATTTGTATAGTGCACAGTCTTCTACTAACAGTCTCCCCAAGGTGCTCTATAGTCTTAGGTAAAAACCCGACAACATAAGAGAAAAACAAACATCAACACTCAGACAGTCTTCTGTGAGCAGCCACTTGGAGACAGTGGAAAGGAAGAATTCCCTGTTATGAGAAACAAGAGAACCGGGTTCAAGTACGCACATCCATCAGTCCAGCCCAAGTGAGCTGTGTGGAGATAAAAGGGAGAAAAAGCCCATAAATGTACTCAATTACACTTAGGAGATTAACTATTTAATAATCCTATTAATGTCACACAATCTGCTCTTCTAAAAGTTGCACCTCTCACCTATACTTTGAAGCATTCGTCATTTTTGTACAATTCCAATTACAGTTTACAAAACTGACCAATCAAATTCAAAGGTTACTTGAACTGCACAGTTACCGTTCTCACTTATTTGCACTGCGTTTGCGTTAGTTTGCGTTGCTATGTTGCAGTTTCAAGCAATGTGTTAGTTAGCCCTGATTAGCATGAAAACCAAGAAAGCCAAATGAGATGAATACTGTACATATTGTATATTTGTGCTGAACTGAGCAACATTTTGAGTCAAATCAACTTTGTAACAAGGACAGTCAACAGAACCAACTAAACACAAGTCTGCTGGAGTGCTGAATACACTCCTGACAGCTTTCCGATGGATTCCCAGGTACATTTTTCTATCACCTCAAAAATCCTGCTAAAGTTGTCTCAGTGCATCTCGTCTCTTCTCTTTTCCTAGACTGACTCCGTGACGTTAAGATCAGGGCTCTGTTGGAGCCATATGATGTAGCATTTCAGAATTCCTTGCTCTTCTTGGCTGGAGTGCATTTTGTCATGTTACAGAATAAATATGGATGAAATCAGACACTTTCCTGATTTTACTGCGTGATAGATTTAAAAAAAAAATCTACAATCTTGTTTGTTTGGTTTTGAATTCTGAGAAGATGAAAAGTCAAGTGAGATGTAAAACTCATAAGTGGGGTATTTTGATTTACACTTTGGGACAGATGCACATGTTGGTTGGCAACAGGCTATAGATTATAATCAAATGTAACTTTTTTTAATGCGAGTTGCAAAATAACATAAAGCTTGTCATCAGCAAAAGGCAATCACTGACATCTGCTTGGTACGTCAAGCAGATGTCAGCCTAAAAACTTAGCAATGATAAAAAGAGTGAGCAACACAGAACAGAAAAGATATAAAGTGCAGGGAAGAAATCAGTAAGTGCAGTTAACTGAAAGGGAATTTCAAAGTGAATTAGTCTGTGGAGGAGAAAAAGAGATAACTCCTGCCAAAAGCAAAATCCATTCGTTTATTTCCCACCAGGATCCTCTCATTGGCAGAGTGCACTGGTTTTCTATACTTTCACTGGATGTTGGTGAAAGTACAGAAGCATTTTTTTGCAACGTTATCTCAGCCTTGTTGCCTGTTACTGGATCACCTGACTTCATATTTTCTACAGAGAAAGAAATAATATTTGATAGCTTTCAGAATTAGCAACTGCAAGTACAGGTCAGGGTTTCTGCATAGTTAATCTCAATAGCTGCAGTATTCACAGCGCAGAAAGCCTTAACCTCATCTTTCAATGAAGGATCTGCAACTTTACACAAAGTTTTTACTCCAAATTAAACCCTGTTTCTCTGTCGCTGCAGTGCAATGAAAATGCATTTAAATCCTTTTCATTTTCTCTTTGGATCTTATACTAAACAGTCAGATTTTGATATTAAATTTAACATAAAACAAAGATGTCCTGAATTAAAAACTAAATAAAAATTTAAACGATGAAAAGGTTTTCCTCCCCTGACCTTCATTCAGTAAGAACAGCTGCAACCAAACATTTTGAAAACCTGGAGCGCAGTCTCTCACATTACTGTGGAGGAATTTTGGCCCACTCTTATTTACATAATGGCTTCAGCAAAAACCCACTGATGGGTTTGCAAACATGAACGGTTCTTTTCAGGTCCCACCACAGCATCTCGGCGCCATGACTGCAAAATTTATATTTTATTCCTTTTGAGCCATTCAGAGTTGGACTTAACACTAAAGGGACAAACCTAAAGGCTTGCATGGATTTTCCTGCCAGAGATGTTGGTATGTCAATGAAATCTGCCAACCAGCAATGACTTTTCTAGCACTTTGCTACTCAAGCACTCAAAGCACTTTATACAACATGCCTCGTTCACCCAAGCACCTTTTTCTAAGTGTTTTCTAACATTCACACCTAATGCAACCAAAGCCTGCTCTGCTTGTAAACTGCTGACTGTCTGCTACAAAATGGTAGCCTATCTGTATAATTCACATGTACCTGACTTATGACTTCAAGGTTCTCTGTGAGAGACCAGAATCATGCAACTGATCAGGAAAGCCACATCTGTACTGTAAGTATTATGCTCCTTTTTTTAATTCTGAGTTTGCTTTGACGGGACACCTCTCTTACAAAAAGTTAACCTTTTGACACATCAGTCTCTTCTTGAGCATGAGTTCCTAGATGACTTGCCCCATGAACGTCAGCATGTGGAGTCCCAGGACTGTGTATCTAATAGGGATTACCAAACTGCTGGTGCTGTGTCTCTTAGCATTTTTAGATGCAACTTTTTTCCTCTTAATAATAACATTTCATTTAGTTTCCTTTCAGGTCACTCAAAGCAAGAGTACCTCATAAAGAGCAGAGGTTAAAAAAATGTAAAACTAGCTTTAGAATGACACAGGGTCCCTGACCCAACAAGAATAACACACAAACCAGCTGTTTGCATTGAAAAAACTCAATTATAAATCACTGTGTATTATGCATTAGTCAATTTTTCTATCATTACTTACTGTGGCTTTGTAATTATGGTTAGCAAAAAAGAAAAAAATATTGCAGAAAATTGTACGTGCTGTTCAAATAAAGAGTAGAAATGGAAGCTGCAAAGAAAAAAGAAGACAATAAGCCACAACCAAAAAACCCACTCAAGAAAAGTTTGAAGATGACCTTGTTAGAGAGCTGAACAGTGTTGCAATTTAGTTAAACAATTACAGTTACAATTGTAGGGAAATTAGGTTATAATAGCTGGAAAAATACAGTTTTTAACATTTCACTTTTCAACCAAAAGGGACATCCTCTTAAACAGCCATTACTGGAAAACCAAACTCAGGCTAAAAAACAACACTGATGCATGTCTGAGGCTTAAAAGGAAAAGCCAGAGTCAACCTTCTCGACTACAGCACTTCACTGACGCGGTCCCGTCCTTTCATACAAACTACTTTATCCTAATAATGTGATAATACTTGACTCTGTGAGTACGGCCACTTCTGTGGCAAGCAGAAGAACACTTAGGAGCGATAGTGGACCAACACCATTGTTTTTCATTTCCGCATTTGTTTTTTGCTTTGTATTTGTTTTTTGATGATGATGATGATGATGAAAAATACAGGAGCCACAACACCTGGAAAACACCAGGGGTAAACTGGAGGAGAAGTGGTTCAGTAAAAATTCAGGAGCCGAGTGCCTCAGTCTCACACGGCGAAGTGGAACACATTTAATAAAAGATCACTGGAGACAGTTTTTGAAGAGGATAACCTTGAGTTGAAAAAAAGCACAGAAACTGAGATATTTTGTCTTGTTTGATAGCGATTACTGTCAACCTGGTAAGTCTAAAGAAATACTATATTCACACATACCCCCAAAACAAAGAGCAGCCATTTTGAGTGCTTCTGGTTTCTGGAGATCACCTAAACAGTCTTCAGCATTAAAGCACTGAAGTGTACAATGTTTCTTTTGGACAAAATGAATTAAAGCACAACAGAATTTGATCTGGGAAATCTTATAAACCTCCCACTGCCAGATGGACCCTGAGAACTGGGAAACAGACCTCTACCTGTAAAGCCCAGATCTGTAACACTGAAAAGAAACGGCAGGCAGACGATGACACGTGGAGCGTTTCTGGTGTCCACAGCAATTGTGGAACCATCTTTTGTCAGACCTTGGGAGAAAAATCACATTTGCTGGAGAGGAAAGGTTGTCAGAGCTTCTTTATTGGGCAATCAAGAAGGTTGATTGTTGATAAATCGCAGAGACATTACAGACATTTCTTAGAAAATGACAGAAAGCTGCTGTGAATATAACCACGAATTCAACAAAGATGTAATCCACTATAAAATCTTCATTTGTCCTCCTCTTTTTATTTTTGAGCACCTATCTCCTCAAAGGTATCTCAACAATCCAGTCGGTGCCATTGGTTGGACCATCGCTGTTGTCAAGCGGTACCATTGGGGTTTGTAAAAGCTCCATAATGGAGCTAGGGCGTGATTAGGGAACATCAAATCAAACACGATTCACAGTGACGGTGATGCCAAATTCAAGATGGAACCCATTCAGTCTGATAGAAAATACTTTCAGGCTGTCCTCTTGGAGACTGACACCCATTATTTGACCCCATCTCAGAGATGCTTTGGTTTACATGTAGTGTGGGAGTTGATCACTTTTTGACAAAAAACGGGGGTCAGCCTTGTTAAAAGGAAACTTTTGACATCCTATGTAAATGAAAAAAAATACTTATAAAAGTTAAACGACGTCTTCGGTGACCATTAGGCCCACCTGTCATTTCTCTGAATGCCCCCTTAGAAGTTATTCTGACTTTCTTCACTTTCTCAAACTAACTTGTATAAACACACATGCAGTGCGTAATAAGAATGATAAAAGTGCAGGTGCACTGCTGTCTTAGCTATTTTGCAACAGTACAATACCCTGTTGTAATTTGTTGTGCCACCACTTTATCATGTAACTAATTATCACATTTAATGGGATTGTTTTCACTACATTAATTAATGTATCCCCCTGTGAAAAGCTCCAACAACCACAGAAATTGTGCATATCCTCATTTTTTATCATGATGTTTAAGCGTACAAATTTAGCCATCATTACTGCTCTCATAGTACGTTGTTTATATAGTACGCTGCTTTTATAGTGGTGTATTCTTCATTTCAGTACACTACACTGTCTGAAATGTGTCTAGATCATCTATGTGTAACTTTCTAAATGTCACTGCGATAGCTTAATATCTGTTGTGAAATATTCTCCCTCTATTACTGATTCACACGGTTTAAAAGGTTTCCTGGATAAGTGAATGAGTGGCGCCTGATGAGCTTCAATGACCTAAGCGACCTAAATATATCCCCAGTCTTGGCATGAGCTTGTAATAGCTGCCTTGATTAGCTAAAAAGGCTGAAAAGGAGAAGCACAATCATACTTGGCATTAATTCTGGAATAACCTTAAGGACGATTTTCTTCATGCAGATACAAAACCACCGCTCCCTCCTCCTGTACCCTGTGAGTTACCTCTGTATTGTGGGCGAAGGGCACGGTTGTTGGGGCAGTCACGGCCCTGCTTGCTAAAGTTGATATTGGTACGGATGCAGCGTTGCAGCAAAGGCTGGGTGGGCCGGGTGTTGTCGCTCATACTAAGGAATATCTTGTAGGGCTCATTCTGGCTGAGGAGGCGCAGGGAGTGCATCTGTGGGGACACAAGATCAGCTTAGCTTAGTTCAAGAGCTGCCTAAAATGTCTTGAGTTAATCTTCAGATGCTAGTCCATCCATCCATCTTCTGCTTAGTAGTAAGTCGTGGGGACAGCTACCTAAGCAGAAAGTGCTGCTCCCTGGCAGCCCCGTTCTCAACACTTCACCCCAAGCCTTTAACTTGGCCATAGAGAAGAAACAAGAGCTTCATTTTCAAAGAGTGTGGAGAATCAATGCTGGTGATAAGAGCTAGTATCAGTGAGCAGTTTCAACAGAAGAGTTCACAGTTTCCCAGCTCCAATCCCACAAGCTAGTGTGCCCAGCACGGAGCAGAGTGAAAATGCATACATTTTTTGGCCACACCTACAAATCATTTCAAAAGGACAACCTGCGTTTGGGAGAGATCATCAAAAACGCGATTCAGAGGATTATTTGCGGAACAACAGAACAACACGCGTGAGCACACGTGTAGACCCACACTGGGCTGAATGCAGGGAGAAATAGTTTACGTTTCAGTTGATGGCAGCTCACTACCTCAGCTACCCTGGTGCATCTTCTCCTTTCTATATTGTCCTTCTGGTTTTCATCCGCCTCCTTATTTCCACATCATGCTCTTCTTCCCTACCTCAAGCATTCTGAACTGAGGTCAGAGCTCCAACATAAAGAAAAGAGCATAAGCATGCACAGATTATTTAGTCACCATGGGTGAGAAGTGCTTCGCTGACTCATCAACCTAGAGCATTTTAAGTGGCTAGGAGAAAAAATGCAAATATTGTTAAACATTTAACTGATTGACATTTGTTTTAATCCAGATCTATGTTAGTATTATTCACATACCTAAATATAACATAAAATATAGTATACTGCAAAAACAAAATCTAATGCAGACAGTATTGGAAACTGTCAGATCGTAGGTGACCACAAATTTGTTTATTTAAATTCTTAAACATTTTAAATCACTTTTTAAACCACAAGTCTTTGTCATTAAGCTAAAGATGTGATGAATTTGATGTAGCTTTCATGTACCTACACTAAAATAAACTTCCTTAAAGTGTTGCTTGACATATTTAAAAGAATCAGAGGCCAAAAAAATGAAAGGTGCCATTTAATTTTGATGCAACAAATGATTTGAAAGGATGGCCCATATTTTTCTGGTGATGCATTCGGGGAGTTCAAACTATTGTTGCCAAGTCTACTCCAAAATTACTAACGGCACGTTTTCCATCATTAAACGGTGCAAATACTCAAACCCAGCCATGGGGAGGCCACAAGCCAGTTTCTTCCTACTGCTGGTCCCAAACCAGGAATGGAGAGGTTTGCTTCAGGAAGGGTCATTCACCATAAAATCTATTCACATTATAAAGAATTAAACTCTCGTGCAGATCCAGTGCTGCTGGTCAACAGCATACTGCAATGACATACTCTTCCTTCAGCATTACCCTCAAGAGCGATTTATGGCATAAGGATAGCAGCAAAAGCGAATCGTGAGACCGGGTATGATGAATGGTTTGGAGACAGTGGTGCCAACAAAAAGACTGAGCTGGAGGTGGCTCACAACCAGTGAATGCGACACTGTGAGGTAATTTTGCTGTTGTGGGTTTTGTTGTTGTCAAGATTATATATACAGGGTAGGATTATAATGCAGACTGGCCCGAAAAGATTTTTCCCCACACAGAAATAAAATCCTGCATCATAGTTCTGACTGCATGACTTTTATGAAACCATCACT
>VOQK01004775.1:14421-26392 GCA_015052645.1 Benitochromis conjunctus
CAGTGAAGGCATTATTGATGGAATTTGGTGTTATTAAAAAACACTATAAAGGTATGTGCTTTGAAAATCATTGACAGCATTGATTACACCGTGTGGCATCCACAGCGTTGCATGTTGTGCACGTTGCCAGAGAAGCTTCAGTCACAGCTTCTTTTTTCTGCCGTGCAAAACAAACACAAATCTGGACCAGTGACTTTTTTCATTACATTCACGTATTTGTTGAAATGATGAAGACCAGGTGAAAATAATAATAATAATCATACAGTAATTCTTGATCAAATATTTAAATGTGCAACACAATTGATAGCTGGTTTTCAGGAGTGAAGCACAGACTGATGGGTAACGTAAGAATCAATTTGTTTCCGCTGATAATCACCACTTTACGACTCCAAGGCAACAAACAATTCAGCGTTCATTCTCCAAAGACAAAACAAGTCAGCTGAAATGTGTCTGCTTTCACAAAGCAGCCATTTCCATCTGCTGAATTTTTTTTTTCATGCTTAAGGCCAGAATAAATAATTGTTTTGCTAAACTGGAGCTCTGAAAAAATACAGGAGATGGTGTCTGTGGATGGTATTATAGAAAGGACAGTGCTGCAGTGGTGATGATGCATGCAATAAGATTAAACACAGTCATGTTACAATACTGAGAGCTCCTGATTGTGCACCTTGTCGCCGTTCTGGGTCATTTTGACCCAGCATTTTGAGTTTCTTGTCTTTTGGATCTTTGAGTCTTGTTTTTTTATTAGGTTCTCTGTGTATTTTATATTTCATAGGCCAGTATGATTATACTCCTGAGTTTATTCTGTATTTCTAGTCTTGGTTTGCCTTTGTGATTCCTCCACTGTAAGGTCAGTCTTGTCTTCATGTTCATTTGTCTGTTGCTCGAGTCAGTCTGCATCTCTGTGTTCTTCCTGTTTTATTTTGATAGTCTTTCGTCGGTGTGCGTCATGTTCTGTTTTGCTCTACCCCGTTTCGTCAGTGGAATTAGTGCCAGCTGTGTTTCCCTGGTGTTTCCCTCTTGTATTTAGTGTCTGTGTCTTCTGTCTGTGTCTAGTGTCTTCCTATGTTTGTCGTCATGATTTCCCTCATTCCCTGCTAGTTTATTTTGTATATTCAGTTTAGTTAGCTTTTCCTTGTGTCCAGCAATAAAGCTGTTTGGAGTTTACTTTTTGCGTCCTGGAGTCGGCGTTTGAGTCCTCCCTTCCTGCCTGCTGCACACAGATCATGACACTTTTTCTTGTGTGTGTCTTTATTTCTTAGGGATCAGAAGAGAAAAGCCCCTGGAAAAATCATTGCATGACTTGTTTACTTTTTCACATCAGCACTAACCCATGTAGGCCTTCCTTACCTTCCTTCCATAACAGCAATTTATTAACACTGGTCTTACATTTTCTTGAGTCTGTTTACTACTCCTGTATTAGCTACAGAAAATGCTTTGAAAGTTTTACAGCCACCCTACCAGTCTAAGAGTGCACTGTGAGGCTGTACTTTGCCCTAAATGCTGATCTCAGCATCCTAACTTGCTCACAGCTGAAGGTTTTACTCTGTTTGCATGTTTACATTTTAGTACAGTTGAGGCTGACATTAGTTCTTAAGGCATTTGTAAAAAAAAAAAAAAAAAACACTTAAATGACTTTCAAAAATATTTTATATGCAGGTTTGCATGTTTCCTTACACAAGTCTACCTCTGCTACGGTTCATCCACTACTTAATTCATTAAACTGGACTCACTGTGTGTGTGTGTGCGTGCGTGTGTGGGTGTGCGTGTGTGTGTGTGTGTACAGTTAAAGTATTTTGGAGCATCTTAATGGATTTTCTAACATCATGGTTTGTTGTATGGTACAGTTTGTTGTATTTAGATGATATGTTCATCTCTTACATTGCGCCCATACAATTTACGAATGCAGCTAGCTAACCATGCTAGCTATTGTTGGCTAAAAATGTAATATAGTTGCGTCCCAAAAAGAATCTCCAAAAACGGCATGAATCCAAAACCAATGGGTGACATCATCACAGCTACTGCCTATGGTCCGAACCGAAGTTGTTAACCAACATTACCAAAAGTAGATACTCAAGAGTACTGACTCTGCATGGTTGTGGCTACAGGAGTTCCTGATCAAATAGTATCAGGAATTATTGTAGAGGAGGGGCTCTAGTAAGCAAGACTGGTATTTCAATCCCTGGCTGCTCCAGTCAGCATGCCAAAGTATCCTTAGGCAAGATACTGAAACTCGAGTTGCTCTCAGTATGTTCGTTGGAGTGTGAATGTTGGATAGAAAGCACATAGATGCAGAATGCCCAAGCAGGAAAGTGCTATATAAGAATCAGTTCATTTACACTTTGACTTATAAGACAGTGCAGAAGCAGTCTAATCATTATTATTATGATGATGCATGAGGATTAGTTTTGTACCTTGCAATAAATACTTCAGATATTTTAGATGCTGAGTATTTTAGCTCAGTACATTCACTGTGGTATGTCTCTGTATACTGGCTTTGTTCAAATCACTGCTAGGTGAACAATTATCTACCAGGTATTTACCGGCAATGAAGATATTTTTTATGCATCAACAATCTCTGCAAAATCTCCATGAGGTTTTCTAGGAAGAACTACGAGATGCAACATGTCTCATTACACATGTTCATGGTCAGCACACCAAACTTGTGAATATCAAAATTTATCTAAAAAAGTTGAAAATACATCATAAATAAGGACTGAGTTTAAAAAAATGATTCATGATTTTTATTTTAGAAGAACATAATCAAGTATATAAGAGGTTTGAGAAAATCCTCAGCACAATATAGCATCTCGTTTTAAAGTACCTCAGAGAAATGCTGATATTAAAACAGAGCAGTGTGTTTCAGCAGGAGTAAACACTCACCTTCTGTATCAGAGTCAGCTTTGTCAACGAAGTAGATGACCACCAGGCCGATGCAGGCGCCGGTCATTATTATGAAGATAAATATCAGACAAATTTCCAAGGTGGTCATACCCCTGGAACGACCGTGACCCTTCTCAACATCCATTTTCCTCGCAGTGCAGGAGACGGTGTCTCATCCAACAATTCACCCCCTTATTGCCCACACATAGAGGACCATATCTAAACTTTAACACCACAGATGGACCTTGAGCTTAGTCAAATGTGGTATTGCAGCACACCAGCCCTATAGATATGTTAGAGCCATAAATCTGGATCATATAATACATTAACAGAAAGTTAATGAATACTGAGGTGGCTGCTTCCCCAATCAACAGGTCATTAGGACTCTATCTTTAAAAAAAGACTGATATAGTTGATAAAAGGCAATACTTCTGACAAAAAGAAGAAAATTTACATGCATGCAAGTATTATTTTATTTCAGCTGGTCACCACAATCCAAAAGCTGGAGTTCTCATGCAGAAAATTCATTATCTTGCATGTTTAATTTATAGCTCTTCCACACACTACGCTCAGCATGTAATTCACTGATAGTCAACAGATTTTAATCAGCAATAAACCTTGAAGCAGAGGCTATCAGAGCTGTACAGCTACCACGTTGGACACTGGCGAGGCTGTGCTGGACTCCTTTTGCTGTACATCTGCTAAATGCTCACATTAGCACAATAACACGTTTTGCAGTAATATGTACCATGTGCACGCTCTTGGTTTGGTGTTAGCATGCATGTGCTAATAAGCACTAAACAAAGGACAGTTGAGGGTGATGGAAATGTCTTCTGTTCTGAATGTTAGTTTTATTTTAAGGGACCTGCTGAACCTTTTTTCTTATTAGTTTTGATTATAAAACCAGATGAAAAGTCAACACATCAAAGGTTTCCAAAATAGTGCCATCTGACCAGTTTTCAGATCCACAGGTGTCTCTCATTTCAAGGACGAACAAGATCCGCAGTCAATGTGTTGTTACTGACAGAAGTTATTAAAATAGATCATGAGTGGACATTTAGTTTTTATTATAAACTTCCATTGTAATGCACCGAGTTGTTTTAGAAATTTCACTCATGGTGGCACTAAAAAAGGCCATCAGAATCTATCAAATTTTTCCTCTGGGAAACACAAATTTTCAGACTATTGTCCATTAAACTGAATGGATATTCCTACACCACAATCCTGCCACAGGTAGAGGCCCAATAAATGCATTTGATAAACTGGGCTTGATCCAGACGAAAAAATGAAATTTTTCCAAATGGTGACTGTTTTGTCCATCCACAAGTTTGCTTTCACAGACCTAAAAGAGTTCATTTCTGCACTTCTAGAGGTAAAGCAGACAATGGGATTAAATTCCTTTGCGGAGGTGCAGGCAGTGCGGGTGACACGGGCCGTGCTGTAACAAAAACTCCGAGGTTAGAGGCAATGAGTTTCACAATGCGGATCTTCATTTTGGCCCGAATCTCCATGCATACAAAGACGCTCGATTGGGTTTTTATCGGAATCATCTCCTAAATTCAGTCTGACCATATTTGAATCTGAATCAATCTGTCCGCTGGTCCCCTTTAACACTTCATTTTCTCTCACGATAAGGACTTTCCTTCTATTTTACAAAAGGCAACGGTGTGACAAAAGCTGCTTATCTCTCCCTGGGGATGCAGAAGAAAATGGGGGAAAAAAATCATCATTCTTTAGGCAGAATGATGATTTTGCTGCAGTGTCTGAAACCTATTGCCTGAGAAACTATAAGTAAATAATGATACTGTGCGTGCATGATTCCTGCATGGGTGCCTCTCTCTGTGCTTCATCTTTATCAGTATTTGTTTTGGATTTTCTGGTTCCACCAGGGGACCGATTATTTATGGGCACATCTGTCAGCCATAATGAAGCCAGGAAAGGTGACCTTTGTGTGTATGATTTAGTGTGTGTGGATGTATTTTCTAATTTTTTTTTCTCTTCCCCTTTCTGCACATACAGTATATGCACTGTCAGAAAGGTTACCAGTGCATGAGCTTGTGAGCTGAATAGTAAGCAATCAATGATGAGGTCTGAAATACATCCAAACAGAGAAGACAGCTGAAGGGGAGGGTGCAGATACAGAACAGCGAAGTTTAAAGGACAAGCACAGGAAACACGGATTGTTCGATCACACATGCAGGCCAACACTGCACCGCAGATAAATGTAGGCCACGTATTCCACTGGGAACCGATCAGCCATCGGGAGGACAAGCCTCACTTCCTAATACAATATGAGGATAAATAAGGGAGGGGGAGACCATTTTCATGGGAAACATTCTGAGCAGAGGAAGGCAGCAGAAGCTTTAATTACCGCACTGTTACTGGCTTATATGCTTCATTATGATATCATCGTCGCAGTGAGAAAGGGAGAGAGAGGGAAACGGGGAGCTGGAGTTGAAAGGGGGTGGGCACAGTGACAAAGAGAGGCTCAGAGATGAAAGTCGGCGGCGAAAAAGTGAATGGAAACGGCTGAAAATGGAGATAGTCAGGCAAACTTTCTAGGAAGAGTGGAAGCAAAATAGGGTCATAAGTACTGTAGCTGTGTATCATCAACCCAGGGTGTGTAAAAAAAACAAAAAACAAACTATGAATATACCTAAAAGTATAAGTGTATAAATACAAGCGTTTGAGTATTTTTGGAAAAATGCAAGCAAATAGATGCCTTTTTTGTGTCTGAGTAGATCTGTAACTCTATATGCTGTTTGGTGAACAAGTGAAAAAGATTTGCATGAATAATTTTCAATATGTGAGTGCATAAAGAAGATTTGCACAAAGGTTAGTAGTTTCACAGCAAAGCTTTGCAGTTGCCTTCACTCTTCTATATGAAAAAAAAAAGCGTAAATCTCAACTCTACAGCTACAAGTAAAATTAAGTCAAGTGCTAATACGTTCCCCCACCACCAAATTACTAATTTCATACATAAAGGAATCATTTCTGTTTCCAGTTCTTTGAGCAAATTAGCTCCTGTTAATGTTAATTAAGTTACTGGATAACACAGCAGCAGTGTTAGCAGAGAGTCGTTGAACCGCAAAGCATCATTTAAGTTAGATACAGGATTTCACTTTTGGAGTGGCTAACGCTGCTTACCACAAGATAGAGATAAGTTGGGTATTTAAGTAGATGTGCCGTGTTCTGATTTTCTACGAGAGTTATATTGAAATTAGACAAGAATCAACAAATTATCTCATCAATATTAAAATGACATTTCTGATGTGCCAAATGCAAGTGAATATGTTTCATCTTGGAGGTTTAATTTGTAGCCATAAATCTGAGATTCACACTCACGCTGGAGTTCTGTTTTCCCTTCTCTTTCATCCACAGGTACAAACCGGATGTGTAGACATAAATGTTAATTGTTATTGAACTGCAAACCTCTGTCCACATCTTCTCTATTTGTGCAAATATTTTCCATATAAGTTTTCGTGCACAGCTACAGATCTCCTGGCAGATCAAATAATTACAGCTTTTTTCCCCTTTTTTTTTTACATATTCAAATGCCTGATCAAAATCACATTTCAATGCATTCACACATCTGAACACACACACACACACACACATATATATATATATATATATATACGAGCTGTTTTCACACACTTACTAATGGTGCGTCACAGCTGTGGCGTTTCTGCCGTTATTGTAAGGATATTGTCTCCATACAAAAGGAAAGTAGATGAATTTGTCACAAATTCTCTATGATCAGCAGCCACCACTAATTACCCACTCCACAATCTCTAAATATGATCTGTAAATAGTATTAGCACTCATCCCCAAGATAAAAGCGCATCTAATGTCCCACAAATGATCTGCGAGAGGATATATTTTATCCCTGTGATGGTCTGGATAATAGTAATGGCTTCTTTCAAGGGCCTCCTATAAGAGTTTCTATATGAACTGGAGACTCTTGTGTGTTTCTGAAGCTAACTGGGTCACTGTGAGCAGATCTCAAATCCCAATACCACTGCAACTTATCTTGGACTTCAATTATAGCTCCAAAATGATGCTGCTGCTGCTGCCGCTGCTGCCCTCAATTTTTCCCAGAATCCGAGGATGCTGTTGCACATGGCGTTGTTTACACTTTGAAATCATTAAAAAACACACACATGCTCAGTGGCATCCAAATAGGACTAAGTCAGGCAAGATAGGTTCTAATCTTCTCCACTCAAGAACATCTAATTTGGTATTTCAAAGTGCCTTCAAACACTGAAGACTTCTAGACTGCTATTAATTATCCAAGCGCAGCAAAACCAGAGCAGCTGAAGGTTAATTACTTTATGCACAACTCATTTCCATAAATGTGTACATGCTCTTCAGCATGGAGCAATATGAATTATTTGGCTTTTTATAAGTAACAAACTGCTAAATGCTTCACTGCACGCTGAAATGCCACTTCTTTCCCCTCCTTTCAACATTGTGTCACAGTTTCAGCTCGTCAGCTCAGCCACAGTGGCGGCACCATTAGTTTCAGCATCTCAGCGGGAATCAGGTTAGACCCTAGGGCTGTAAGAGAGGGACTCCTTCTTCTCATGGACTACCAGTCTTTAATTTTAGATTATGACACAGCCTGGGAGTTTCCTTGTTAAGTGGTAACACTTGAGAGATTATTATTTCGCTGCCAAGCTGTGCGTTTGGGCTGTGCTGTCGCCTTAATCACCAGTGTTTCTAGCAGCAGCTTGTGAAAATGTGGTCTGACTTTGCGCTTCATGACACACATGATGGCAGAATGGCAGATACACACTCACCAGCTACTTTATGGGGACATCTCTTACAACTACTCATTAATGCCAATACCTAATCAGCTAATCACACAGCAGAAGATTTGTGCTTTTAGGCACGTAGACATGGTCAAGATGACCTGCTGAAATTCAAACTGGGGGGAAAAAGAGGGTTTTAAGTGATTTTGAATGTGTCATAGTTGTTGGTGCCAGATGAACTGGTCTGAGTATTTCATAAACTGCTGATTTTCCTCACACAGTCATCTCTGGGGTGTAAACTGAGCATCCTTTACACTCTGTACACTGACTGTAAACACCTCATTGTTGCCAGAGGTCAGAGGAGAATGGCAGACTGCTTTGAGCTGACAGGAAGGCAACAGTAACTCAAGAAACTACTCATTACAACCAATGTTTGCAGAAGAGCATCACTGCATACATCCAACTTTAAAGCAGAATGGCTACAGCAGCAGAAGACCACGACAGGTTCCACTCACATCAGGTAAGAATAGGAAACTAAGGCTATAGTTCACATGGTGGAACGGGAGGTTTACATCATGGATGTGCAGCCAGCAAATCTGCAACAACTGTGTGATGCCATTATGTCAACATGGACCGAAATCTGAGGAATATTTCCAGCACCTTGTTGAATCCATGTCATGAAGGATTAAAGGAGCTCTGAAGGCAAAAGTGGGTCCAGCCCAGTACTAGCAAGTCGTACCTAATAACGTGACTGGTGAGTGAATATAGAAACACATCTATAGAAAAGAACACCAATGAAGGTAACTAACAGATAATATCAGTTTAAGCATCATCTGATGTAACTCAGTCTTTTGTGATGAGTCATCAGTTGTTGATTAAAAAATATATTTCGAAGGATACAACGTCTTCTTGCACCAAACATGTGAAATATGTATTAATTAGCACAGAATATTTCTCCCCTGTTTCAAAAAATGAGTTCTTTAAGAAGCACGCAGGTAAATATATAATATACACATAATAGTCTCCGGTGATGTGAGGCATCTGCCTCAATGTTTGTATTTACTTTGGTGGCGTTAAGTCAGAACTGTCGAGTCCTATTTTCTCAGTAGTAAACAGAGCTTCAGTGTTCATCATATATATTATTTGGTATTTAAAAGAGAGTTATTAACATGTTTTAAAACCAGGAAAAAGGCCACATTTCATTAAAACACCCATGGAGGTCACAACAAGTGCAGCCAAACAGGTGAACACTGAAGGCATGCTAAACTCTGTCCTCTTTTAGTTGTAGCAGCGGGTGGTATCACTTTGAAATCTCTCCCCGTGCTCCTTGTCATTGTATATCTTTCCCCGTGTTACCCACCGCCCGTGGCCAAATCTAATCTGCACTTCCAAATACGGACCGGTCATAACGACACAGTGAGTAGAGGGTTATTAAAAATTGAAACGTGGCTAATTAAAGCTGGGGTGAAAGAATACGAATTAAGGCTGATGACCAGGCCTACAGAAATGTAAGAGTGTGAAACTGACCTTGATGGAAAGGAGAAAGAAAGCATTAAGTGCCTGAGGCTGAACTTAGTATCTAAAACGACTCTACAGCCTGGTGATGCCGGTTTGACACCTTTCAGTCAGCGCTGCAGCAGAAGAAGAAAACAGATTTCCTTTTTTTTGGAAAGAGCTTTGAGGTCACTAAATCCAATCAGGTGCAGGGTGGGACAGACATACACTGCGCTGTTCTTTACAGGTTGTGACATTTTACAGCACAACGGGCATAGAGGACTTTTTCGTTCTTGTTATTGCGCCCTGATGTTAATATGTAGCGACGTGCTTGTTAAGGAAGTAACAGCAGTCGCCTGAAATCAGTGTTACGCCACTCAAGACAGTAAATTCACTCTGAAGTGTTTTAGAAAGGGCCTTGAAAAGAAAAGCCTGGAGAAGGACGGAGCTGGTGATGACACAGAAAGCCTTCCACCGTCCAATGTGCAATATTAGCAAATAAAAAAAAACAAAAAAAAACCCATCAAAAATTCTTGGAACCTGAAGCAGATGAATAGTTTTGCCCAAACAATAGCCCGAGCTTTAGAAAAACCTCTTGCTCCACGACAGCTCGTTGGTGTTCATCCCCCATGTGACCCTGAACAAAGTTCTTACATTTCAGAAGCTCAAAATATCCAATGCTTGCCATGTTTTCATGGACAGAGACCTAAATGATTAATCTGCTACCAAATCATGATGATTAATAATTCTTTCAATTAACTCAGGTCATGTCAGAGTTTTAATTTTTTTAAACTGAGCCAGAGCAGCTGCAAAACCTGTAGATGAAAGTGGTTCACGGTCCTGCAGTCCGAAAATGATCAGATTTTTGGAGTTAAAAGCAACAAAGCAACTTCCCTTGAGCCCAAAGCCTGCCCTTGGGCAATTAAAACTATTCAAATATATTACTTTCCAGATGTGACTCACGTTTTAAAAATCAGCTGAAAACAGTCAGATCTGTTTGTGTCCTGCAGGTCTGTTTTCTCTCTGCTTCTTCAAAAACGGTCAAATAATCCTGCCGCTGACCTGACGTTTCAGCTGCTCGTAATAAAGCAGTTTCTTTTGCAGGTCAGTGCAGATAAAAATCAGTTTTCGCGGTAAGAGTTCTACTCAAAACAATCTCTTCTAAATCAGTTCTTTGAGTCAGACTTTCAGCCGATGCCCTGAAGTGGCGAGCTTTTATTTTCCGCAGCAATAAAGGTGGACACCTCAATGCTGCATGTTTATTTCCATTCAAACAACAACAACAAAAAATGGAGATAGCTGGACAAAGTAAATTTATCAGTTCCCAGCGAGCACACTTCTGCTTTCAACCTCTTTATTTTAAAACTTCAAAATCAGGTTTCTATTTGAAAAAAAAGGAATCACTTCGTCACTGCTGCGTCTTCTTACGCCGGCTGGCTTTATGTCTCTGACTTTAGTGGGTTGTTGTGCAGCATCTGAAGTCGTCCTCATATTGAAATAGTTTATATCACTGTATGCTCATTTAGTTAATTACATTACTCTGAGTGTGGTTGTTGTTTCTTTAAAACCTACTTTCACACAAAAATGGTAAGTGTAGAATTTATGCTACACAAGTCCTGGTTTTAAACCCAAAACACTTCATTTTTTCATATTCAAGCATTAAATACCTCGTCAGTCAAAGAAATAAGCTTATTGATCAATAGAGTGAAGCTGAAGGGAAACTAATACTCTGCATTCAGCCAGCGGGGACCAACTCCACATGTAAACTTGGTAAAAGCACAGTGACAGAAGACATGCATGTTTCTGAAGAAGATTAAAGCTGCCATGCACAGGGAAAACTTGCAGTCGCCATACATAAGGACCCTAACTTTACCCAAGACTCCCAGGAGGAAACATAGTGGCTCGGTTTCCTCCTGGGAAGCATGGCTGTAGATTTCAGGGAGGACACAGTGACATATTCACCCTAAAAAGTACTGAGGGGAGGATACAAAGACCACAGCCCTTTAATATTCCTCCTCTGCAAGTGCTCAACTAAAACCTATGCCTATAGTTTTGAGTAAATCTTTGTCTCTGAACCTACTTCATGGCCTCTTTAAGGACTGCATCTTTACTCTGATGTATCAATTAGTCTTTTAAATATTTCTTTTCAAAACCTTTTATTCCTGTGTGTGAGTCCTGGCGAAATAAATCTTTTTGCATTAAATTTACACGTGGAATCTCCTCTATAAACAAAACAAAACAAAACAAAAGAATCACCAGAACAGAAACACAACACCCACGAAAAGTGAGAAATGACGGTGTAAAAGTCAACGCATTTTTTTTTGTGCTTATTTTAATAGAAAACCAAAGAAGAACAGAGATCGAACAGCGTACAAGTATGCATACAGTCCTCTCTTTAAGTACTCACTAAAAAGAAAACACAGCAACCTTATAAATATAGCGCCCTGGCAAAAAAACAAAAACACCTCACAAACATATATCAAATGCACCAGATGCGATGAGACGTCGGTTGAATATATTTGCACAGATATCCTGACAGTGAGTTAGTATGTCTATCCCATGATCAGTGCCTCTCGCTTTGAAGGTCTGGACTTCATTTTAGGTCATACAACTGTCAGTGTAACTGAAATACATGCGTTTCACTGTTATTGCCTTTGTTTTGTTTTCTTTATTTTTTATTAAAAACTGTTTTCTCTCTCATGTCTAGTTCTAAAAAATAAGTCTTTATTTTTTTTTTTATTCCTTTATGTTTCATTTGATATTTCTATTTCCTACCTTGTTGGATCACAAACATCATCACAAGTATTTTGACTCTTTTATGCTACGACATTCCAGTATAC
>VOQK01004786.1:0-11225 GCA_015052645.1 Benitochromis conjunctus
GGTGCAGATATCTTGTATCAGTCAGTCATTTGTTGGTTTCTACTAGCATTCCCAAAGTTATCAGTCCTGGCCAAGAAAATAGTCCTACACCTCTATAAAAATGCAGCTTATTATGTTTACATTTTGGAATTATGAATAAATAAATTGTGAATTATTAAATATCCGCTTATCCTTGTCAGGGTCGTGGGGGAGCTGGAGCCTATCCCAGCTGTCTTAGGGCCAGAGGTGTAAATAATAATAATAATAATAATAATGATAATAATAATTATTATTATTTAATTATTAAATAATAATAAAATAAGTACACAATTTAAGTGACCTTTAGTTTGACGGGTTGGGAGTTTTTGTGACCTTTAGACCGCTACTGGTTTAACGAGAAGCACGCTAGCTGTTTCTGTTATGATTCTTTGACCAACCCCAGTGCTGCTGAAGTTTAATAATAAACAGATATAAGAGTGGTGCCGTTTTTCTTATATAACTGTTTGATAAGAAATCGATGTTTCCAAAACAACTTTATATGTGTTCTCCTAAATAAGCCAGTTAAGAACAGTTAAGAACACTATCACAACAAACTGTAACTTATCACAAGAACATATTGTAGCATTCAGAGTCTGACTTTTGCTTGTTAAGTAGTGAAATGCCCTGTTATTTGCTCCTAATAATAAAGTGCAAATGAAGATCGAGCATTCAGGCATAAAACAAAAATCTGTTGCTTTGTCAGTTTGCAGAAGTGATGAATATTCATTATTATTTTAATACTGTGAAACTGATTTTTACATTTGATTTTTGGTGATTGCCTTTGCTTGTTGTAACAGTGGCCAAGTTCATTTCCGTTTTTTAATACTTTTACTATTTACTTATTCTGTTTGTTTTTGTAATTTGACAGCACTGTCAAAAGTGCAGATTTTCAGCATCTTTGAGTTTAGGTGTCATGTTTATCTGTGATATAATCTGTTAGGATGTATTCTAGATTTATTTGACCTGTAATGATCACCAACATTTCTAACAGGATGGTGGAGGCAAGTGTCATCAGTCTTATACAACATACTTGTCAAGCATTGCTTATTCCGTCGTTACTGTTGAGGACGTCCCAGATCTTGACCCTCAGTTCAGCGCCGTTTCCTATGCTGGAAGTGTTAATGAGAATTCACCTGTGGTGAGTGCTGCTAAACCTTACCGATGATGTCAAAGAATTATTGTAAGGCAAACACAACCTTTTTCTGTCTGTACAATATGTGACCCAGTGTAGTCACTGACTGAGACAACTTTTTGTTACTGTTTGTTTGTCACTATTACAGCACAGATCTAAAGGCACTGAGCCTGCTCTGACTTGACATATTTTTTATGCGTATCAAAATTTTAAACGCTTCACTTTTCATAAATATTTTCTTTCCTTTGCCAGGACACATATGTGCTTAAAGTGACTGCTGTGGACCCAGACCTAGGAGTCAATGATGCAATCAGCTATAGCATTGAAGGTAAGTTACAGTATGCTGTTGTTTTTAACTTGTGAGTGGTAGTATAATATATAATCTCCACATTATTTTACAGAGTCCTCAGTAGCTGACCTGTTTAAAATCTCAAGCAGCGATGGTGTCATTTCTGTACAGTCAGAAATTGACAGAGAAGTTATTGGTGACACTGTAACTCTGACTGTGAAGGTACATTTTTATTTCATTGTCAATTTCCGTCTCTCTGTGTATGTTACTACAGTAAGCTTGTCCATTAGTACTAACTAAAGTTATTCCACGAAGCTCATACAGATTGCAGTACATTACAGTTTCACTGTGACCAAACTGAGCTTTCTGACACTTTTTAGTCCCTTTATTTGTACTTTTACGTATTAAGATTTAAAGGGACAACTCAACATTTTGTCAAGACTGGAGACAGAACAATACCACTCCCTAGAGTCAATATGAAGTATTGACCAGCAAGTATAAAATTCTCTTATCTTGATAAGCCCTGGCAGCGATGAAAGGCGGGTTGAACGTCTCTGTGCAGCACCAAAAACTTCCTTAAAGACACAGCTTCTTTTAGAACCCAGCTCAAAGGTCGTTTTTACAACTCAAGCAAACGCAATATAAAATGTAATAAGGAAGACAAATCTTCACGAAACTCACGAAACTAATAGTGACGATGTTCCAATATGGTTTAAGTTTTCCATTGTTTGTTGGGGATATTTTGACTTTACATAGCAGTTTTACATCAAAGTTGCACTAGCAGTTGAAGGTGTTTACAGTGACTTTAGAGAGCACATCCAAAATAAAAGATGGTTTATTATTAGTATTTAATTATGAAAAAATTGAGAAAGTTTGAATAGCTTCAATCTTTTTTCAGTATCTTGAATATTGAAAATCATTTTTTCATTCTGGCCTGTTTAAGGCCACCGAGTCTAAAGAAAACATCCACGGGGTCCGTGCCAGCGCCACAACAACTGTAACAATCAGCATCCTTGATGACAATGACAATAAGCCAGAGTTTTACAAGTGTGGAGACTCTGGGGACGACTGTGTAAAAGCAACTGAATTCACTGGCGAGATCTTGGAGCACTCAGTGGGATTTATTAACATCGGCATGACTGTCAAAGATCCCGACAAGGTGAGGAAACACACCATTCATCATCTATAGGAAGAGGTTTTTTTCCCCCAGTATCTGATAAGCTCTGTGTAACATTATTGATCAAACATAAAACTTTTGGGTTCTGGGATTTTACAGATTTCCAACACTGAACTAATCCTGGAGGGAGAGTACAAAGCCGTGTTTTCTGTGGAGCCTCAATTTACCACGGCAGAGAGCATCGTTCAGCTCAATATCAGGCAGCCCGAAAATCTGGATTTTGAAAAAATACAGCAAATGATTTTACAGGTAAAAAAAAGGAAAAATGTAATTAAAATAAGCCATATACATACATACCATTGCATGTGCCAGTACCACTCGTTTGTGACTTCTAAAACTGTTTACAAGTCTAATGAGTTGCTCGTATCATGGTGCAGGTGACTGCTGTAGATACAGATAATCCCACCTTCAGCTCCACTGCTCAAGTCACTATAAACATTATGGATCGCAATGACAACAGTCCAACCTTCGAAGAGGACACATACAGGTTAAACATACCAGAGCATTCACCCACCGGGACAGAATTGGCCATAATTACCGTAAGTTCCTTTCAATCTGAATTCTCTCTCAGACATCTTGAGCTTTTATTCTTTTATTTCAGAAACTCTCTAACATTGTTTTAGTTTTTCTCTCTTTCAGGCAGATGATCCAGACACAATGGATCAAGGCAGTCTGACATACAAACTTCTTCCCGACAGCATGTACGTCTTCACTTGTGGCGTGCAGCAGTAATTCTTCTTTTTTTGTGCAGCTGCTTTCTATGTCTTGCACACAACACCTCACCAACAGTCTGCGCTTATGTTTCAGATTACCCTACTTTGACGTTGAGTCACGTACGGGCAGAGTTTACATGAAAAGCGAAGCTCTCCTGGATCGTGAGCTCAGATCTCTGTTTACAGCGACTCTGCAGGCCAGAGACACAGATGGCAAGCCTGGCTCTACAGTACTGGAGATCACACTGACTGACATCAATGACAAGCCTCCAGTCATGAACAGAGATTCTTATGTGGAATTTGTTAAAGAGGGCGAAGAGCTTGTAGTTGAAATAGAGGTAAGTGTTGCAGGGTGAGCAATATAGACAATAGTTGTCAAGTTAATTTTGATTTGTGTATTTCTTTCATTTTGGGGGGAAAAACAGCAGCAAAGGGGGGTGGGTAGCTATCAAATAATAGTGTAGCATAGTGTGTGTGTGTATGCGTTAATAAAGGCATCCCTGTTGGCTGGGAGGGACTTCTCATATAACATAACAGGTTTCATGTTGCTGATAAGTTAAAAGCACTTTATTGTGTTGGCAGGGAGAGAGAGCAAAAAGTTCACGACTGTAACTTTGGGCAGCTTACTTTGGGATGAAAGAGAGTCAACAATGAGTAAAATCTCACTGTAGGAATTGCTTTTTTATTTTTTATTTTTTACTGGTGTTTTCCAGCAAAAGGTGTTTCCAAAATGCCAATGACACATGATATCTGAGTCTGGTAAAACTTCCTATGTACTATGGGAATTGTACATATTCCCAATTCAGATCATCCATCCATCCATCCATCCATTCGCTTCCGCTTATCCTTTTCCCGTGTTTGCGTGGGTTCTCCCTGGGTACTCCGGCTTCCTCCCACAGTCCAAAGACATGCAGTTTGTGGGGATAGGTTAATTGGAAAACACTAAATTGCCCATAGGTGTGAATGCGGGTGACTGTGAGTGCGAATGGTTGTCTGTCTATATGTGTTAGCCCTGCGACAGACTGGCGACCTGTCCAGGGTGTACCCCGCCTCTCGCCCCAAGACAGCTGGGATAGGCTCCAGCACCCCCCCGCGACCCAATTCAGATCATGTTATTTGTTATTAAATATACATACACACTTACTGCCAAGTGTGGCAGTCTAACTAACTGAACTAAACTAAGCTACCCATTTAAAGTGAACCATAAAAGGTTTAATATGGAAAATCATTGTATCTGACCTTAAACTTTTAGTTCAGAGCTTTTTAATAATATATATTTTTTAAAATCTGATAAATTACATTCAAATTAAGAAATGTGGATTTAGGATATGTATAAGATCTAGTGAAGTCTGATCCAAACATGGGGATAAACTGAAATCCTTACCGCCAAAGCCAAATCGCAACCCCCAATATCATGGCCTGTCACGTGGCATGAAGCAAGTGTGTAGCCAGGCCTAAAATATTATTTACAAAAGAAAATTTCCCAGAAGTTGACAGGGATTTATACTTTTCAAATGCATACACAGTCAAAAAATGTCCTCATAAACATGAGACAACACTTTGTTTTAATAATTAAATGCGACTGAAATAAATAAAAGCAAAGTTTTATTTCTACCAGTAATTAATTATTAAGGAAAATATGCTTGCTATAAACTAAATGTATACCAATCAGGTAAATTTCACTTAACCAGATTCCAATAAATATTTTACATATTGCTTATGTAACAACATTACATGACAAACCCCGTCAAGCCTGAGCCATGAAATCATTTCCAGAGAATTGTATTTTTTTTTTTTAAACTGGAGTGTTTGTTGGACCTTCTGACAAATTATATTAAAAAATAGAAATTAAATTTCAATTTACATATATGAGGTTTTGATCATTATTGTAATTGTATAGGCTTAAAAATGTATAGAGCAATTTATTCTGGTTTTCTGTGGAAAAAAAAAATCACACTGATGATGTTAAAGTCTCAAAAACTAACAAAAACGTATGTATCAAATATGATATATGTGGCATTACTGGGTTAAAGTCAGCAGTTTGGCCATAAATATTTTTTCATTGCAGGCTTTTATTGCATTTTTGCAGCATCAGCAAAGAAAATCATCTTCCTAAAAGTCTCTTTTCTGACGTTTCTCTGCTTTGAACAGGCTACTGATGGAGATGAACCCAATACTCCAAACAGCCAAATTGTGTATGGAATAGTGTCCAGCACATACAGTAAGAACTTCACTATAGACCCTGACACCGGTGTTTTGACAAACAGTGTTACACTGGATCGTGAGGCCGTGGATCCGGAGCTGGGAGGGGAGATTAAACTTGAAGTGACTGCTACAGACCAGGGTACGCCCCCACTATCCACCAGTGTCACAGTTACCATCAATGTACAGGTAGGTATTTTTACCAAGTTGACAGTAACAAGTTACAGATGGTGTATATCCTGGTACAGCTAATGACTGCCAGTGTTTCTTTTTCTTTATGATCCATTTCAGGACATCAATGATAACGTGCCAGAATTTTTTGCCCCATCTTACAAATTCTCTGTTAAAGAAGGAGAAAAAGGCAAGTATTTCACACCGCAAAATCTTTTAAGCGTTTACAACTGTGTGTCATGCTTTTCATTCAAATTTTTCATTCATTTAGGTGAATTTGTTGGCTCTGTTAAAGCTGAGGATTTGGACCAAACAGCAGAGTTTAATCGCATCTCTTTCAGCATCATCGATGGGAGCTTTGGGAACTTCATCATTCGAACCTCTGCTGCCACAACAGGTTTCATGGGAAAGATCACTGTGGACCCAGACATTGAGCTGGACTATGAGAAAGGCCCCAAAAGTTTTAATATGAGGGTAGAGGCAGCAGATCTGGAGGAGGAGAAAGCTACAGTGATGGTGGACGTAGATGTGCTTGATGTAAATGACGAGCGACCCGAGTTCACGCCAATAGCATCTATGACAGTGAAGGAGAACACCACTGTAGTGGAAGCTGTTGGGACTTTTAAAGCAGAAGATAAAGATGGCAACCATTCTCTGGTCTTTGAGCTGGTATCCGTCAAATGCAGATGCAACTACAGCATGGATTCCTGTGACTGGTTTGTCCTGGATCCAAACGGAGAGGTCAAGGTCAACCCTAAGGTCACAGTGGATTATGAAAAATGTAACCAGGCGATTGTAGAGGCTCAGGTGGTGGACAAGTACACAGAGAAGGGATATAACAACAGCGCCACGACAGGTCAGTAATGGCTTGTTTGCTGATAAAAGTCATTAAAACAAACAGCTTACATAAAAACTGGTTCACTGTGATTTCTCTTCAGGCCAAATGGTGATCAACATTGAAGACATCAATGACAATGCCCCAGAATTCATTTTCTCAGACAGTCAGGTGTTTGGTGAGTACTCGTCTGCAGTACTTACCCACAGTGCCACGTTCTTTCACATATCGCCCTAAATTTTGAAAACATAATATAAATCCAACGCTGATTTTTCTTCTTCTTCTTCTTCTTCTTCTTCTATAGTTGTGTTGTCAGAAAGCGCAAGCAAAGGGACATCAGTTGCGGGGGTCACCGTGAGTACGACTGAAAAGCAAAAACACTTGACCTCATTTCGACATGCTAATGACCACGAGGCATGACGTTCTGCTTCATGTCTTTCGCAGGCTACAGATCGTGACACTGGCATAAACAGTCAGATCGAGTTTAAAGTGAAAAACGTCAAATTCCAAAACACCAACAATCAAATAAGTGACAAGGGGTTACTGTTCGAGGCTCTCACCACGCAGCAAAATGACATCTATGTTGGGCTCATTCAGTGAGTACAAAGTCTTCTCCCGCAGTCACATCTCAGTCTGCTCTGGGAACGTGTTTTTCTCACAAGCGTTGGTGTTTACACTCGCACTCATATATTTAGATTCATATTTTAGCAGGGATAATAGGAGCCCATGCACGTGTTGTTTTAAAAAGAAATTATATTCTCATGGGTTTATTTTCATGGTTTTATTGGTGTGCTTGTCTTCAACTATCCACAGATCTACGCAGACACTTGATTTGACACTGAAGGGGAAGTATTTGGTAACAGTCTCTGCGACTGATCCCGGCGGCCTGTCCTCTAGCACCGTGCTGGATGTAAGTGACGCGGAATTTGCTTACCCTGTGTTGTATACTCCAAACAGGCTATAAAACTTGCAGCACACACCAATGTTCCCGTTTTTTTTTAATAACTGCAGATTTTCACAGTCGATGGATCCTACAGAGTCGAACTCAGGTTTGCAAATAATCAGATTGAGGTTGAAAAAAAGCTCCCTGAGATCAAAAGGTAATGTCTGAATCATTAGTAAAGACTAACTCTGATCTAATCTGCTAATTTTCATTCAGTCACCACTTAAATCTACCCTTCTTCTCCCCCCTTCTCCCATCTTCTGTGACTCTTCTAGAGTACTCATGAGTGCCACTAAGGCTGCCGTTGAAATTGTTGCTCTTAGCCCTTACAACAGTGAGACATCCAAGTAAGTTCCCTTTCACATCTCCTCTAACTTCATTGAGTGCAGTTTATAAGCCGCTTGTTGCTGTAGGCATAAAGTCCAAAATGATCTTCAGCTGATGATTTATACTTTGTTTTTCCTCACTAGGTGGTGCCATTGCACCTGTAGGCAAAATGACAATGGCAGCAACTGAAGGAAACCCAAGTTTTAGGTTTTAAGCAGCTGAAATGTGTTGATTTAATTTGTGTGTATGTGTGTGTTTTAATGCTTCTCTCAGGGCTACAGAGAAAACTATTGTGGCAGCTTATTTTGTCTACACCAATGGAACAGCCCTTACCCGTGATCAAGTGGAAATAATGCTCTCTGATGCGGAATACTTTACTATGTTGCTAGAGCTTGGGCTAGATAACATTGTAAGTACAGTTTTATTTTTTAAACATGGCAAAACATCCACTATTTTTCTGCCTCTTCTTTATATCTTCTTTGTCATTTCATCATCATTTTTTTTTCTTCTTCTTTTTTTTGATAAATTGCTAGTGGCAATCTAATAAAAAGTATTTCAGACTGAGCACAGGGGTTGGGGACAGTTCACTGATTCTTTTCACCAAGTTCACGCTCTGCTTCAACAAGCACTCTGGCTACACCAGCAGGTTAAATTCAGAATTGTTTCATGCGTATCACTTTTAACCCACATGCCTGGTTTTCAATAATTTAAGATGCATTTTTAATAAGTGTTAAAAGCATATGCTTTCCCATAAAGGTGGATCATGTGATCTTCAGAAACAGCCATAACTAAGTTGAGATTAAGGACTCAGTGTATGATGCGTTTGAATGATATTGTATATATATCTCAGCTGTATTTTACTCAGAATTATTGCTTTGTGTATATTGAGGGTGAAAAAACTATTTTTGGGTGTAAGTTTAGAAAAGCAAAGTAAAAATGTTTTACTGGGATAAAGACATTTAAAATGTGGTTTGAGGGGATACCAGTAGCAATCCTGTTGGTTCATTTTGCAAAACAATTAACTCCAGATAAGTAAGAGGTCTGATAAGTGTCTGATCAGTATTAAAGCACATGTAAAAAATTGTGAAGTTAGAGTAAATACAAGTAAATGAAAACTTTAAGATCTACATATTTGAAACCTGAAACCTCTGTTTTCAGGGGACTGCTCCTGAGGAAGAAAAAACGGTGGATACAGTAAAATACGTCCTGCTGGGGATTGTGGCAGGCCTTGTCATTGTGCTTACTGTCCTCACCACTTCACTGCTGTGCACACGCAGAAAGTAAGAAAATGTGATGCCTACTATTTCAAACATCTACGACCAGCACAGGGCGTCTGTGTACTAACCACTCATCATTCCACGCTACAGCTACAGAAGGAAGCTTAAGGCCGCCAAAGCCGCAGAATCTGCATCCAATGTGAATTATGAAAACCAGAAAAATGGTCCTGTGCTACCTGGAACCAACAAGTACACTAGGGAAGGGTGAGGAGACAAAATCTTTATTCAGATAAATTAAACACGCAATGGTATGAAAGCTAATGGATAAGTTTGCCTTCTGACTTGTGTCACTTCTCTCTGACAGTGCTAATCCTGTGCTCAACCTCACCATCGACACAGCCATTGAGTTAGAAGAGAGCAGCTCAGATGATGACAAATACAGGTAAATCAAAAACAACAAGGAAAAAAAGAACCCTGTCTGTAAATCTGCCCACTGCCTACAGACAGCAGTTACTTGCGCGATCAACACAGTTTGGTAAGGTGGCTCACAGTGAAACGCAGCTGCGCTCACTGCTCTGTAGCTGTGCTGGTTAATAAACCGGGATGATTTCCAGGTGAACATTTTGCCACAGAGTACCCACTACAGCATGTAGTGACAGAGTGCTGGCTCTGTGCCTCCAGCAATGCCATGTGATTGTTGTTTTTAAATCAAAAACCTTGAAATGATCATTTGTTCATATCGTCTCCCTCTTTCTCTTTGTTTTCCCCCTAAAGCCATCTAAGCATCAACTCCGCTGACTCGAAATATGAAAAGATAAACCATCGACATCAGACAGAGGATGAGAACAGCGAGCCACCAGCGTACATTGAGCCTTTGGATGAAGCACTGGCTCAGTCTGGCCAAAAGAAAAGCACTGACAACCCCCTGATGGGGTACAGCAACCCTGTATTTGACACCACAGATTTGTAATGTAAATAATGAAAGCCAGATGCCTCAGCTAGACAAATGTAGCTTCTTTGTAATCAGGCTTACCAAATCAAACCTATTTTACAGTTCTTGATGAACACTTCATCTTCAAATAGCCTTCTCTGTATTACAGATTTAACTTTGAAGTTTGCATATGACTCAGGGTTCTGCATTATGTAGTCTAAACTACCTTTACAGGCATAAAACTGAACCAAAAAAGGATGCTGTATTGTGAAAAAGATCTAATTGTATAAAAGTGTAATAATTTCAAGGACCTTATCTTAATCCAGTCAGAGAGCTGAAGTATGCGAATTGCTTGTTTGCTGTAGCCTCATAGTTTGTACATAGGTATGAGAGTGGAATCAATATTGATCGCCTAAAAATATCAAACTCTTCCTTTATCTTTCTGTAGAGATGGTTTCAATTCATGCAGTATAAAAAAAACTGAATAGCAGCAGTGGTTAAACACACAAACCTCTTTCTTGATGCACATGTGAATCACTTTATTTTTGTTAATATAATAAGCAGTGGTTTAAAAAGGGTTTGAATTGCTTATGAAAGAAACTGTTTTTTAAGTTATGCCAACACACAAATCAAGAAAAACAGATAAATTCAAAAAAGGTTAGTGTATGAATGAAATCCTTATTTATAACTGTGTGTCTGCCACATTCACGCTCTTTCTCATTCCCCCCCTTGTTTCATTTGTCAGTGTTTGCTATGAAATTCTTGATGCAGAGAAAAAAAAACCTCATGCAGAGTGACTTCCAACAAGCAGCAGATTGAAAAGATTGTTCACTGTTTACTGACACCTAAATGAATGTAACACAAGTGCAATCCATGAATAAATTCTGATCCTTTGAACGTGGATCTGAAGTTAATGCTGGTGAACACGGACATTCACTGACACTGTAACAACCGCTGGGTTAAAACACATTTAAAATCGTTGCCTTCACGTAATTTACAACAGGATCAGAGATTATGGCATTAAAATACTGTAAGCAGTCATGACTAAAAATACCCTGATATCAGGAGTCATTACTTTCCTCGAAAGGTGATTGTACGTGTCATTTTCTTTTTTTTTGGTTTTTGTCTGTTTTTTTTTTTTTACACTTTTCACAATACAAACAAGTCAAAACACTGTGCCAAATCTAAAGCAATATATAAGACATACAAAAGCCTGCACTGACAGTAGAGACTCCTCTTACAAAGAGATCAAGGCAACACTTAATCGATT
>VOQK01004791.1:15394-25848 GCA_015052645.1 Benitochromis conjunctus
TTGCTCACCTAGTCCTCTCTTCTGTTATTGTACTTGTACTTATGACAAGTAAAATGGCCGGCTGTAAGGTACAGCTTAAACAAGAAACTCTGCTCCAGTTTTGGTGAATGATGTTATAGTATTTTCTGTTACTTAGCACTAATCCCAGATAGGAAGACTACATTGAAAAAATGTTGACTTTTCCTCTGAATTGTCATTGTGGTAGAGAATAAAATCTCCATGCTACATAAATGCTGGATCAACATAAAATACGGATGGAATAGCATTGTTATAATTTATTGATCATCTATAGTTGAGTAGGTGAAAACCGTGAGGTTGAAAAGTCTTTTATTCATAGTTGACCAGTTCAGTTCAATTCAAGGTAAATATCCTACACGAGATATTTGTAGAAAGCATCATGAGTGAGATGACAACAACAGTAAGGTGTATGAGGAGGTCATAACAGCCTTGTGTGAGGTCAGACACCATGCCATTACATTGGTAATAACCTTAGTACCCAAGGAGAAGACTGGCGTGGCGTGGTCTGCGGTGCCGCTGCAGGGGAGATGGACGCACCTGCACGGCATCTGCAATCACGCCTCGCTGCTGAAAGTCTGTGTTCTCTGACTGTGGTTGTTGTTGGTGTTGTTAGTGTGTTCGGCTGACGGCTTAAAAGCTGCAGCCGTGTGTCTGTAAACAGCAACCGTGAATAAAGGGATACTGAAAAGCATTGCAATGTGGTCGCCTACGCCATGTGTTTATCACAAAGACAAAAAACTGTTTTGATAGAAAGCATAGGATAAATGAGAGAAAATGTAACCTTAGCGTGTATTTTTGCTGCCTGCCTGTTGTCCAGGAATCAGATTATTGTTAACTGAAGGCCTAAAAGTAGTAAAACCTGAAGGATCTGAGCCATAGTTTCATCCCTGATCAGCTGTTATCAATAGAAACAGTCAGCTGGTAACATGAGTGACCTTTTGCAGGAAGAACACACACAGACTTGTGCTGTTCTTACTGTATTCTGTAACCATGGCAGATATATAAGATATCTCTATAAATGACTCTATGGTGTAATTCTTCTTTGTCAAACAGCAGTTGGAAAGCCATCAGCTGTCTGTGCTGCTGTTGACCTCTTTTCCAAGACAATGCAACTCATAAAGGCAGCCTGGTAGTGTGCACCTTGATTTATTTCAGATTTCCGTAACTATGGTAGCTTGGTGTCCTCTGATATTAGACCACTGACGTCACTAACATCAGCAGAAGTCTGGCTAAACACAGACTTGAACACAAACTAGAATAGGGAGAAACACCGATCTACTTCAGATGCCTGTCACAGCTAAAGCTAGAGAGCATGTAAGCTGAGGTTATCCAGCTAGCTGCTACACTGAGCGCTGTGAAATTTGTTCCAGTTAGCAGGCAAGCTAAGCTAAGGCAAGCCAGTTTTATCTGTAGACAGTATTTAAAAAAACCAGAAATAGCAACTGTAACTCACCCACTGGTCAGTTTTAAAGCCCTGAGCTAAACATTGGCACCGTCACCATTTTGGTGGGTTAATGAGCGAAGAAGTGCCATTCATCTTTGTTATTGAAACAAAATCAAAAGATAAAAACTGAGGCTATTTTTGCTTAGTCCCACGTTGAGAACAAAATGAACTGCCACTCAATTTCAAATTAACCTGCCCATCTGTGGTCTCCCACATAGACCACTCAGACATGCAGTGAACTGAGATATTCATGTAACAGCTTCTAATTTATTTGCATTTAACATTGATATATCATATATATACTCAATTCTGTAGGTTATATTGAAAACTGTATGCACTGTGTACATGCAGGAATTCAAGGTGAGGGAAGCGATGGAGCACACTAACCAGGCCTCACGAATGAAGATGTCACTTTCTGATCCTGTCTGCCTCAGAGCTCACACCTTATGAGTGTCACTTTATCTGGCATTATCTCTCTGTGTCTGGCTCCACTTTTTTTTTTCCTGTTGCTCTATCTTTCAGCCTTTCTATACAGTCACCCAAAAGAGGATGGACTCTGGACTGGAGTTTTTGCTAGCACTGATGTACTGTAATGGTTTTCTTTTATTGTCAGAAGGTCAGCAATCTGCTATCAAAAGACTCTGATAGGGGGGAAAGGCTTGGTCTTGATTACTTTTCAGAAGAAGAAATCCTTGCTCTCTGTTTGATGACCCAATATGTCATGACTCTTTGGCATTCATTATGAGAATTCTTAAAGCTTAAATGTTAGTCTTCCTTCTAATATCAACACTTTTGCTTTATTGCAGATGCAAAATATTTTAATTATAGAGCAAAAATCACAGTATTACATAGACGTGAAGGCCATTTCTCTGCTTGATATTAGTAGTAATAGTCTTTAATTATAGCAGGCAAAGGTGGAGTGGAAAATGCTTTTTCCACCTGCAAAATTTCTGATCTCTGTTGATTGCAGCAGTTATCTGACCTTTCACAGCAATCAGCCATAATATTACGAACTAACAGGTGAGGTGAACAGCATTCATGATCGCTTTATAATGCAACATGCTGCTAAACCTAGCATTTATTGAGATATTACTTTGGAATGTACCATCCACATAACCACCAGTGCAGACCAGCAGATTATCTGGATTGGGCCGTGGACACACATGTATTATGGACCGAAAGAAACACAATTTTGGTGCCCTTCAAAAGTCTTCTTAACATAATGAAGCACCAAAGGCAGGACCCGGGAGGGAGAGCATGGGATAAATAAAGAAAACAAAAAGGTCATACCCAAGGAAGGAGAATTCACAAGAGAAAACAAAAGAAACTGTGACTTCGGTTCTCTCACAGACAGTCATTGGCTTGTCTGACACACTGATCTTATAAGGTTCTTAATTTGTAGGTGTGTGCACCCTCTATATACACTCAGTTGCTGCTTCATTGAGTAGACTCGCTTTTGCATTCACAACTGCCTCAATTCTGTACAGATTCAACAGGGTGCTGGAAATATTCCCCAGAGATTTTGGACCACATTGCCGCAAAGCATCACGCATCCATGCTGCACATCCATGATGTGAATCCCCCATTGGTGCGCTATCGTGGAAGCAAGAAATGACTACACTATGGTCATAAAGGGACGGACATTGTCAGCAAAGTTAACCCCTTGGAGGTTTAACAATGCTCAGTTGGTAAAGATCTCTCACAGCAGCACACCAACAGAAGCCTGAACCACTGATACAAGGCAGGATGAATCTATGCTTTCATGCTGTTTATTCCAAATTCAGATCCTACCATCTGATCGTTTTTTGTCCAACTTCTATTGTCCAACTTTGAATTAAAAATTAATCAAGAGCAGTACTTGGTGTGGTCTTCTGCTGCTTTCCCCATCTACTTCAAGATTTAGCACGTTGTGATTTAAAGTTGCTCTCCTGCATATGTTGGTTGTAATAAGTGAATATTTCAGTCACTGCTGACATGCTATCAGCACCAAGCAGTCTTGCTGCATGTACATTGCATTGATTTGAATGAGTGCACCTAATAAAGTGTGAAAGTTATGAACTGACCGGATTATAAGGAATTCCAAAATAAACTGGAAATATCTTGAAATAATTCAAATTCGGCAGTGTGATGATTTTGCATTTATCAGAACACAAACATAGAGTAGAAATATTTGACATTTTATTCTGCTATAATTACTGCTGTTATTATAGTTTAGGTAGATTTACTGCATTTGCCAGACTAATTTTGCTGCTTAAAAAGTTGTCATCCTCACTAGATCACTTTTAGTCATCTTAGTGACAGATGATGGAGGTACTTGTTGGAGACATGCAAATGATTGCAGCTGGAATGATTCAATTCAATTTTATTTATATAGCGCCAAATCACAAAAACAGTCGCCTCAAGGGCTTTATATTGTAAGGTAGACCCTACAATAATACGATATGATAGTTTAATTTAAAAGAAATTCATTTAAAAAGTGTTGCCATTCTTTAAAACTGTTACGTCTAGAAAAGGAATGAACAAAAACTGAAATTTCAGTGAAACACTGCTGGAGAGCCATTTCTAATATATGCTCTACATACCCTCAGGTTGTTTGAATCCCACTTTTAGCCTATCAGTACAAAAATAAAGGACTATTTTTCCTGAGAGACAAAGAGACAAGCGAAGGAGAGAGAGGGCAGTATACCAGCTGCCCTTATACTGCTCTCACAAATAGAGATGCTGACGCAAAAGAAAAACAAAATAACATGCAGCACATGCAGCCTAGCCTTGGTGAGGAAACCTTTCAAGGGTGCAATAACAGTGGCCACTATCTCCCCATGTAAACCACTTCCATTGCACAATGTCCTCTTGAACACAACTTCATTTGGTGGCTTTTATAACGATGCTCTACAAAGGCGATGACAAAAAAATGATAATCTTTAAGGCTGGCAGTGGACTGAGAAACAAGTAAGGCTTTTATTTGATATTTTTCTTGATTTAAAGTTCTACATTTTACACTCTGACCAAGGACTCAGCAAGACTACTCAAATTAAATCTTTGTCTATGTCTTCTCTTCAGATAGAAAATAAAGAAAGTGCATTACCGTAAGTGCATGCTCACTCAGCTGGAAGTAGCAGAAATAACTTTTTTTTATTATTAGTTATTGGAACCTGAAAAATTCTGTGTTCAGGTTAATATATCTTAAGCAGCAGCAGACCTGAAAGAAGAAAACAAGCCTATCACAAATATATTTTGGTGAAAGACATTTTAAGCCTAAAGTATAAGCACAAAAAACCCAGCTAATGTCTGGACAACTGTGAACAAAAAGGACGGCAGGCAGAGGTGGATAGGGCTGGCATTATGTGGAGATATAACTAAAGCTCTACCCATTACCATTGCTGCTCCCACTTTGTGCCCTTCTGGCTGATTCATAGGGCTTTGATCATCTTTCAATGGAAAGCCTCTTTTGACGGTAGAATTTTCCATCATCACAACACACTTGAGCAACTGTTCTAATAGGAATTGTGATTATTTTTAAGGAAAAAAGCAGCAAACTGAATAAACCCCTTTTGTACTTCAGCTCACTTATGAAAACTTTACAAAATCTGCAAAAAAATGAACATCACTATCCTGTTTGTGACGTCACTGGTCTTTGTGCCATGCAACCTATGTGCACGCCCTTTCCAGCTAATGACGCTAAATGATCTAATCAAACCGCCTGCAGTACCCTACAGAAGCCTACTTGGAAATCCTTGAAAGTTCTTCCAAACCTTGCAAAGTGCCCCTAAGTACACTTAAGGGTTAAAGTGCTGCTGCTTTAGTTGTGGGGGTTTTGTGTGGCTTGATGTGCAGAGTGGGAGGATAAATCATATAGTCATGAGGGACATTCACTAGCATGACATCATGTCAGGCTATGTAAAGCTAGCTGTTTGATCTTTGGCACAAGATAAAAGATCCAGTGGAGAAACTAAGGATGTAGTGAATAAATGTGTAAGGACGCTAGTGCAGATAAGAGGTCTGGGACAATAGGAAGGGATGGAGACAAAAGATAAGGAGAGGCTCTGTTTTGATTGAAAGTTTAATGTCATGCTTATGCCTAAACAGCAGCTTAATAAAGCATGAAAACACAGATGCTAGTCTTGAAGCCCACCCTGGTGGCAATTTCCTACATTACTGCAATAGCACAATTGTATAAAACAAAAATAATTTGTGTAGCTTTCTTTTGTTCTGCTTTTACTTCTGCGAGGAGACACTGCTAATGCCAGTGTTAATTTTAGAGCAGATTTTGATTAAAACATCATGTAAATGTAGTCATAATTTAGGCATCTAAATATTTTTATCTTTAGTCTAGTCGACTAAATATCATAAGATCACAGAAGACTTGAGTTGATTCAATTGACTAAAACATAAAGTGGGAAAGTTTATCATGTTTTTACCGGTGAGAGTTGCTCCACACAGTATATAAAGCATCTTATTTTCCTTGACATCAAACGTGAAAAGTGTCCATATGTTTGCTCTTCTCTTCGTCCCAGGCATTTTGATGAAACATGGCGCATAGCAGCTAGCTGAACTGTTACCTGGGGGCAGCTCAAATGTGCACGTCTAACCTTAATGCACAAAGAGACCACTTCCAAACTTTTCTACACAATCATCTTGGTCTTATTCGTTGACAATAGTGTCAATGATTTAATTGTAGTTTTTGTCCATATGCATTCGTTTTGTTTTTGTTTTTGTCAGAAACTATGATGAAAAGTATCGGTCACTGAAATGAACACTGCTCTGTGCTGCTGGGAAACATATCCTGAGGGAAACTTATCATTGATTTTTATTTAAATACATTAATAAGGAATATTTTACCCAATTTCTTTTCCTATTTAACCAAACACAGTTTCTATATTCATAAAATCTAATGACTTATACTGTAGGTCATAAAAATATAAAATCCATGATCTCTATTTTTTTTAGAATACTTGTCTGTATTTTTGGGTTGGATGTTTTTCATCCTCCTCATAATCAGGACAGGAGAATCGTCTGACCAATCAAGCACAAAAATAGCATAGTTAGCAAACCATCTGATAGTAGTTGGTGCTGTGGTCGGGTGCTAAGTTGGGCTGGAATAGTAAGCAGATGGAAACATGAAGTCGTCTTGATTTTGGACTTAATAAAGGACACTGGAGCAGTCACCACCAGCACCAGCAGATGATACAGCACCCCAATTCATCTCAGACTGTAGAAACTTCACAGTGGACCTAAAACACATTGGATTGTGTGCCTCTCCACTTTTCCTCAAAGCTCCAGGTTTTTGCTTTCCAGATGAAATACAAAGTGTACTTTTTTCTGAAAAGAGGACTTTAGATCCCTTGGATACAATTCTTTTTCTCTTTAGTCCATTTAGGAGACTGCCGACAAGTTTGGTGTAGAAGTTGTTTGCTATTAGAAATACAAAATTGTATCCCCAATTCCTGAAGATACAGCAAAAAATCATATTTTGCATGGTTGAATCTTAACAAGACTCCAAGTAGAGCTTCAACATGCAACAAGAAGAAATGGGAGGAAGACAAAACATTTTTTGAGCATGCAATTTATTGAAAACAACGCTTAAACTGAAACAGGCTGTTTTACAGCTGATCAAAAGTTTAGGACCACACCTCCAAAAAAACCTGTAAACCCCCCAGAACAGAAATCAAAGTTCCAAACATGAACTCAGTAATGAGTAGCTTCACCGTTATTGTTGATCACTTCAGAAATTCATTGCGGCATGCTTGATGCAAGTGTTTCCATGAGACGAGTGGGAAAATTTCTCCAAGTGGTGAAGATGGACACACGCAGGCCATCTACTGTCTGGAACTGCGGTCCATTTATGTAAACTTACTTTGACATCCATCCCCAAAAGTTCTCAGTTGGATTTAGATCAGGGGAACACGCTGGATGGTCCAGAAGAGTGATGTTATTCTCCTGGAAGAAGTCCATTGTCCTGTGGATATTGTGTACTATAGCTTTGTCCTGTTGAAAAACCCAGTCGTTACCACACAGACGAGGGCCCTGAGTCATGAGGGATGCTCTCTGCAACATCTGGACATAGCCAGAGGCTGTTTGACGCCCCTGCACCTCCTGAAGCTCCATTGTTCCACTGAAGGAAAAAGCACCCCAGCCTATTATGGTGCCCCCTCCTCTGTGGCGTGTAGAAAACATGTCAGGTGGGATCTACTTGCCATGCCAGTAACGCTCGAAACCATCATGACCATCAAGGTTACGTTTTTTCTATCAAAGAATAAAACTTTCTTTCACCTTTCCATGTCTCGTGTTTGGTGCTCTCCTGCAAAGTCCAAACGGTCAGTTTTGCGGCGTTCAAGCAGACGAGGCCTTGAAGACATTGTTTGGTTTTGAAGCCCTTCAGTCTCACATGCCATCGGATGGTTTTGGGGCTGCAGTTGACATTATTCTGTTTCTTTTGCTCCGGGACCGTGTGTACTTAATTTTGTTCCACCTCATGTTAACATGTGATGCGAATGACAATAAGGCTCCTTGAATCCTTGAATCCTTGAGTAACAGCCCTAATTTGGGTCGAGGATCGTCCAGTGTCTTGACGGACAGCCAATTGGATCCTCTGGCTCAGTGTTGGTGAATATTCTGGGGTCTTCCACTTGACTTTTTTGTTGCATAACCCTCAGGATCATTTAAGAAATTCGATATGACTGTCTTACTGCGTCCCACCTCAGCAGCGATGGCGCGCTGCAAGAGACCCTGCTTATGAAGTTTAACAACTCCACCAAGTTCAAAAAGGGAACCTTTTTTTGCCTTTACCATCAGAGCGTCATGACAGTGTGACTACCTGACAGAAAATTACAACGAATCGACATTTTTACACAGATTTGTCCTTTTAAAGGCACGTGGTCCTAAATGTTTGATCAGCTGTGAAACAGCCTGCTTCACTTTAATGTTTTGTCTCACTCCCATTTCTTCTTGTTGCACGTTGAAGCTCTACTTGGAACCTTGTTAAGATCCAATCATGCAAAATATGATTTTTCAAGTGGTCTTAAACTGTTGATCGGGACTGTATATGCAAATCTAATCTATTTTTTTTTTCATTTGTGCATTTGTTTGTTTTTCTGGCAATTAGACTTTACTGGGTTTGCTTTTCCCATTTCCTGCTTGTTGTTGCTTACTTTTGCAGTTTGCAGAGCATCAGGATCATCTTTCCTTGTAGTGATAGCATACAGTTCACAGTGACACTTTAATTACCAGGGTTGTGAAAGGCCTTTGAACCTCCCATGCTAATTGGATCTGTCTTCTTACTGATGTTGGTCATCTCTACAGCAGACGGGTGTTGACACTATGAGCCTGTACATTTGCAGAGTACACCAATGGGTCATCACAAACAAATGTTTGCTGTTGCATATCTTCTCTTATGCATTCTTTTTACTCCTCATTGGAAGAATGGACGTTTTCACAAACCAAGATCACAACGTCCAGGATGAGAGGTAAGCAGAGTGGCGGCTGAATTACTTCAACTTCTGAATTACACATGGGCCAGTATGATGTTTCTGTTATGGCATGGCCTGAAGTATTGTCTTATTTTTACCAGGGGAAGATGCCATCTTCTCACAAATAAAAAAAAAAGATCAACATCACCAACACAGAGGACAGTTCCCCTGGTGAAAAAGAAAGCAGTAAGTCTACTGGAAAAATCTTAATAATAATAATAATAATAATAATAATAATGCACTGTGTTGAGGTAGATCTACATGTTACATATATAACACTACTACTTCTTGTTCCTCCTCACAGGCTTTCACCGTCAGCACAGGAAAAGGAGTGGACTCAAAAACAACTTTATGTCTAAGAACTTTGTGACATAAGAAGTCAGTTTGTGTCCATTGAGGTGCAGCTTGAACACCCCCTGAGTGTTCACTATAAGAGTGCAAAGGATGCGCTGGCTGAAGATCCACACTGGAAAGCGTGATGAAAAGACTCAGTGTCTTAGAAGCACACCCTCCTGAGAGTGCTGGCAGACGTAGGCAGAGACCCACGGTGAACCCCTCATCTCCAGCACCCTGAGAGGACCCACTTCTCCTCCCCTCACCTACAGCTCTGGTGTCACTGTGCCAGTTCCAAGAGAAGACAGATGGCTTTTTCTCCCAGTCACCTCTCTATCTTCTTCACATGGCACCACACCAGTGCCCAGAGATGATCCACTTATCATTCCTTATCTGCTGCTACAGCTTCACCCGTCGGACATCTGCCACTCGCCTGCCAGTTATGAGGAATGTAACAACTGAAAGACACTTTGATGATATTTGGAGTAAATCAAAACTGGGTGAAGAGGGTGAACTGGACTGAAGCACGAGTGAAAACAGGAGTTACCGTCTGTACAGCAGAGATTTCCCAGTCTGTCTGAACAGTGGTACAAAATCCAGAATCAAATAAATGAGAGACTTAGGAGTCCCAGTAAATGCATACTGTAGCATTTAAAGGCTAGATAACACTGTGCTTAGTCATTTCTACAGATTATGCCGTTTTCATAGTTCATAGTATTGTCTTCACACCATGTCGTTGATGCTCAACTTTGTGAATACAATAACTCAAGAAAGACGTCACCTAGGATTTTCAAAATGATACCATAGGTGTGTCTACTGGAGGCTGAGGGGTAGCGCTGGTCACCACCCGTATTTTTAAAGAAAGTCTGCATATCCAAATAATGTCTCTGCATTTATGCTTTTTGGGTTTATTTTGTGATTTTCCAAAAAAAGGAATTCTCTTTAATTATAACTAACAGAGTGACGGTGACACCGGGCAGCAGAAGCAACAAGTTAGAGAGCTGGGGGGCCTGAGAGCTTTTAGGCTGGTATATGTGCACATTATGTACCGTCAAAAGGTTCCATGTTAATGCTAACGATATGTTTGCACTCACATGTTGTCCCAATCCTTTCCTGTAGGATGTATTTGAACAAGCGGACTCCTACAAGAACACCCCAACTCCAGTCAGCTACAATTGTTACGCTTCGTCTGT
>VOQK01004795.1:0-15914 GCA_015052645.1 Benitochromis conjunctus
TTTCTCTTCAGCACTGTAGCCAGGCTGACAAAATGTCAGAGTACTGTTGAGCCAACCATTCCTTTTATGTTAACTAGTAATGACTTCATGAACTTCTTCACAAATAAAATTTTAACCATTAGAGAAAAAAAATACTCATAATCATCTCACAGATGTAACATTATCTACATCTACTCTAAGTACCGTTGATATTCATTTAGAGTATTTTTCTCCAATTGATCTTTCTGAGTTAACTTCAGTAATTACTTCCTCCAAACCATCAACGTGTCTTTTAGACCCCATTCCTACAAGACTGCTCAAAGAAGTCCTGCCATTAATTAATGCTTCAATCCTAAATATGATCAACCTATCTCTAATAATTGGCTATGTGCCACAGGCCTTCAAGCTGGCAGTTATTAAACCTTTACTTAAAAAGCCATCTCTAGACCCAGCGGTCTTAGCTAATTATAGGCCAATCTCTAACCTTCCTTTCATTTCAAACATTCTTGAAAGAGTAGTTGTCAAACAGCTAACAGATCATCTGCAGAGGAATGGCTTATTTGAAGAGTTTCTGAGTTACGCTGTATAAATAAAACTGAATTGAGTTTAGGCAGTGGCGCATGGCATTGAAGATAACAGTGGAGGAATTACATCCTTGATCTTGGTTGCAGCACTCTGAGAAATACATCTAGTGTAAATGACCCACAAACATCCTCACCTCCAGGGTCTAAAAGGCAAAATGCTCAGAAAAAGAATATATCGTTCCGGAGAAATGTTGCATTTGAGGTGTCCTCCTTCAACGCCAACCCCAGTAAGATTGTTTTACCTACTGAATTGTCAGTTTCCATCACCAGTGAATGTAAATGAAAAGCTACCACTGGTGTCCATAAAAGCTTGAGGATAATACGCTGAAATGTGTTGAATCACTTTATCTAGAACAGGAGATCAAATGTAAACGAGCCACCTTTTCACAGGGAAATGGACTCTGCCATTCAAGTAGGGAATTATTGACACAGTGAATCAAACGTGTTTGTCTCTTGAGTCATCGCCATCTGGGTTGTGGCTTATACACTGCAAAATTGAGTCAAGTTAAACTACCACACCAAGAAACAAGCAATGGAAAAAGCTTTATGTGCTCGACCATTTGGTTGACAGTGAGTGTGTGGTGCCTGTGGATGTTATATTGTACAAATGGTAAAGAGCTCTAATTCATTCTCAAAAAAAGGCAAAATGACTTTATACAACTTTACTTTAAAAAACATTTTATTTTCTGTTGCACTTATGTTCAATTCCCACAGCACAGCTTCTTATTAAACACACGAACAACAACATGAACACTTACGGGGTGTCTCAGTCACCGTGGCCTGCTGAACGCTGCACAGTAGAAACTAAACCAAGCATCTACAAGATTCAAAATCTACTCATAGCAAATAATCATCTCATGTCTGAATTAGAGATTTAAAGGTAACAGTCCCAAAGGCTGTTATGCTTGCCATTGCACAAGTTTTCCATTATTACTCAAATACAAATTAGTAGTAGTACACACTACTATAACCCACTCAATTCTCCATAGTGTAGAGGTTACCCCATTTACCTGGCACATGAAAGGTTGATGGTTTGACTGGGAGCGGGAGACACAGACCCACTTTGGGGTTGTTTCAGAAAGGGTAGCACACAGTAGCAACCCAAGTAACAGCTGAAGATGTCACGTACAATTATACAGTTATAGGCATCTGTACAGTCACGCAAATATGAACGTACACTTTAAATGGAAAATGGACTGCTTCTTGGACTGCGCTTTGATACTCTGAGCACTCAAAGCGCTTTATTCTTGCATTCACACAAGCACGCTTGTGCTCACTATCTAACATTCACACACATGTATACTCTAATGGATGCATCGGAGAGCAACTCAGGGTTGGTATCCGGCCCAAGGACACGATGAGTCGTAGATGACCTGCTCTACCTTCTGCCCCACTGTAGTTTTTACTGCTAACCCCGTTTCCGGGCCTACTCTTCCTTTCAGTGTTGCCTCAGTTCTGGAGTTTGACTGGACTATTGAAACACCTTGACTCTTTTGTGTTTTTCAGCCCTTCTGTTGCAGATTTGCTGTTGAGCTTGGGCTCATTGTTCATTGACTCCAAGATAATTTGGTATACAGAGAGGTTCATGGTTGACTCGATGCCTGAAAGGTGTCCAAGACCTGTGGCTGCAAAACAAGCTCAAGTAATCACCATAATCATCCGGTTATTGTGCTTGATAGTTGGTATGAGGTGCCAAGATTTTGTGCTTGGTATTCACCTAACTTGTGGTTTGTTTAGATGCAATTTTGCAAAACTAAGCTTGTTGTGTTCTTTTTAGGAGAAGAGGCTTTCTCTTGCCAACCCTTCCAAAACGAGCCGGATGAAGTCAGTCGTTTTCTAAATGTGCCGTCATGAGTTTGAACATTTAGCATGCTGACTGAAGCCTGTGGATTCGCAGGTTTTCGGCAGGTTCTCTGAGAATTGCCTTGGGATGAATTTGCTGACAACTGTCTGGAATGTTTGGCCCCTGTGAATAATCTTTCTTACTGTACAATGATGGCCTTTAGCAGCAACTGCTTCTCTAAAATCACCTCTGAGGCCTGGTTTCTTGGCACAGTGTGAACACTGTGAATGCTCCAGACCTGCAAACTACTAAAGCTTCTGATTTTACAGAGGTGTTTACACTTGCTAAAGAATAACTTATCAAGTGCACTTGATCAGCAGAAGCTGGCTCCCATATACCCTCTTAATTTCCAGTAAGGATGTACTTAGTTTTTGACATGTGGCTTAAATAACGACACAGTGTAATATGTCATGTTATGTAGTGCCTCCAAGGTTGCATCAACCTAATTTTAAGACCTGCTAAAAGACATGTTTTCATATTTATAAAAGGTCTCGAAATAGGAAAAAATGTGTAATGAGAGTACTCGGCCTCCATGGGGTGCCAAATCTGTAGTAGCTTAAAGTGCAAGTTTTCTGTGGCAGGCCCGAGCAGGAGTCGGGATGCCGGCTATGCGTGCTATCAAAGGCGCGCACCGGCATGTTCGTCTTGCTCGGAGGATGGAGCAATTTTAAAGGGACTCTTTGGGCTGTTTAATACATGCTCTCTTCTGCCTGACTCTTCCCCTCAGATAAAATAAAGTGGTATGCTCATGCACTGGGAAGAAGAGGAGAAAGACAACACTGGAATGAAAAGTGTCTCACATTACAGTACTTTTCACCACTGGTGTTGAAAGAAATTGATGTTTCCCAAACTCGCTGAAGGTCTGTGAAGACATGTTGATGTAGGCTGTATCAGCAAGGCAACAGCGGAGCAACCGCCCCTTCTTTGATCCTCGTTAGTTATGTTTTGCAATGAACTGCTATAAAGACTCCAAGAGCAGTACACGCTAACAGGATGAGTCACCAGATAAATCATTTGCCTAAAATCAAAGACTACAAGCCAGTGGCGTGAGAAGCTCCTAAACAGTTTTCGCAAGAACATGGAGTGATACGAGAGGCTGCAAAAATCACAAGAACGTTGTTTTACTAGACTCAAAATAAACCAGACCATGTTCAAGTTTAGTTTATCAAGGATCTTCTTTTATCAGCGAGTACTATTTCCACAGCGAATACATTTTGAAAAAGTCATTTTAAACTCCCTCTATATGCAAATCATTTCAAACTAGTGTGCCAAAAAATGGTACTGTGCAAAAGTTTTTAACCACCTTCCATTTCTTTATAGTTTAGTAGGAAAATGGGAAACAGGTGCAGCGATTTATCCAGATATATTCCAGTAATGTTCCCTTGTGATTTTGTGTCCAGGTCAGTTTTTACTGTGTTAGATTAGATTAGATAAAACTTTATTTATCCTGAGGGAAATTATTTTATTTGCAGCGTGTTTAGGATCGTTGCCAGGCTAAATGAAGCAGCTGCCAGTCAGATGCTTCCTGCTGGTTCTGTGTTCATGATCGCATCCGTTTTTACCAAATTCCCAACACTACTGACTGAAATGCAACTTCTGAGCAACAACGGGAAGAAGCCCAAAATGCAAACAAGAATAAAAATAACTTTTTCTTTAAATGTAAACTGTATTCTCCGTACCTTCATTTCAGTTAAGGGCAGCATGTATTCGTGGATACTTTACATTTCAAAGATCTTGACATGTATCGGGTAGTGATAATGGGATGGCACCTCTACTTTCAGAATTTCTTTTTCCACAATTTCCAAGTCAGGACGAGAAAACTGAGGCAAAAACCAGCCTCTCTTCAGCTGAACAAGGAAGCATGTTTTCTCCCTGTGATACGATCTCAGACTAAATACAGGTGTTGGGTTTGACAGATAAGTCACTGCCCCTCTCAAAATGTCAGTTTCCCTTGTGGGGAAACCCCTGAGACAAAAACGGGTTCAGTGCCAAGAGCAAGCGAGACTACTTTATCTGTTTATATTCTCATGCAATGTTAATTTAAAAAATGGTATTCGTCAGGCATAGGGATAGACTTCTGAGGAACCGGTTCACATGAAGCTCTTACCTCATGCATTTTCAGTTTGACTCTTTATAATTTACCACTGGACTTACATTTTCCCACTGCTATAATGTGAAACAGTACAATCCAATTAGAAGTGTGTTTTTAACATTTTTCACTAGTCAGTCGGTCAGTTGCTCTCCCTTCCATGTGAAAATACCTCACTGATGCAATCGCTGACACCAAACTGTGTCATTCATTTTGTGGGTTTTCACAAAAGTTTCACAAGTCCAGCTTTTCATCCGGTTTGAATTATCAGTTTCTAAGGAAAATTAAAGAAAGAAAATTTGGGCTGCAGGATGCATCGTCCAGCCTCAATGATAAAGAGTCTCAAGAAATTTAGCACAGTTTTACCAGTCAGTGTGCCAGCTGTTCCTTCTTCCATGTAAAAATGTGCCGTCTTTCGGGGTACTGGGCCTAAACACGGAAACATGTGACGCTGTTTTCTCTGACCACTGTCCTGTTGTGTTAGATTTTTTTTTGTCTCACCACGATTTTCCAACACGTCGTTGTCTTGTGTTTAAACCGTCTGCAACGGAACAATTTTCTATTGCTTTAAAAAAGTTCTAAGATCTCCCCTCGGCTTTGGCACCCAGGAGATGACGTCTAATTTTTATCACAAATGCAAAACTGTCTTTGATGATGTCACTCCTTTTAAAAAAACCACAATCTGACTCATGGATAAATGAGGCCGCTCGTTCAGCCATACGAGCGTGAAGGACGGCTGAGCGTACGTGGGAAAAAGATGTCTTTTCTCATGAGAGACTGTCCGTACAGGTATCAGGACACTGTAAAGGCAGAAAAGTCAAGTTTTTTCTAATGTTATTGGGAACAGTTCCAACAATCCTCAGCTTCTTTCTCTACTCTGAATATTTCTCCAGCTTCTCGTATTAATAGTTCCTCAGAAGCCGGTGAAAGGCTCTTGCAGTTTTTTATCAATAAGATAAAACGGCTTCGATCGTCCCTGCCCTCACATGACCTTTCTACAGTATTCACCTGCTCTGCTGTCTTTGATCCGTTTCAGCCCGTGTGTTTTGATCAGCTGGAGGAGGAACTATGTACTGCATGAACACATCGTCTTGTTTAAATGATGTTGTTCCAGCACATTTTTTTTTTAAGGTGGTCAGCTCTGACATCTTAAGGATCTTTAACAGCAGTCCTAGTTAAGATGTTCTTGAGAGGTCTCAGTCTGGTTTTAAAGCTCTTCACAGCACTCAAACTGCACTTTTAAAAATGCTTAATGATCTTTTATTAGCCACTGACTCAGGAGACTGAGCTGTGTTTTTGGATCTGACTGGTGCCTTTGATTCTGTTGACCACAGCATCTTGATCTCACGATTGGAGCATTGCGGGATCAAGGGCACTCCATTAGAGTGGTTCAGGTCATACCTGTCTGACAGGACTTCCTCTGTGAGCTCTGGAGCTTTTATCTCTTCCTCAGCTCCCGTTACTTGTGGCGTTCCCCAGGGATCGGTACTGGGGCCAATTTTATACTCTATTTTCATGCTGCCTCTAGGTCTAATTTTTAGAAAATATAACATTTCACTAGCTGGGACCACGTCCTCAATTGTGGTGGGCGGTGGGCGACGGGAAGCTGGGAACTGATGCTGCGGTTTGGGGAAGGCCTCGATGGGGACTGGCAGCGGCTCCCGGGCCGAGCAGATCCCCAGAACTAATGAGAGTGGAAACGAAGGAGAGGAGAGAAAATGGGGGGAAAAGAGAAAAAAAGGGGGGGGAGGGAGGGGCATGGAAAATGAGAACAGCTGACACTAGTGAAGGGGGTGCTTATGTAACCTTGAGGCAGGATGGGGCGTGGATGAGGTGTGGTCCCGCTCCTGAAATTCAGATGATATCTCCACTTGTTTCCATTCAAACGCCGATGACCCTCAGATCTATTTTCAACTGAAGAGAAGCTGTCCAGCTCCACTAGGACCCTTACACTTCAGTGTCTCTGTGAAGTTAAAGCCTGGATGGCCTCTAACTTCCTTAACTTTAATGAGAACAAACTGTAGTGATCATTTTTGGACGAGTAGCAATCCCAGCACCTGTCTGAGTTGATGTGAAAAATCCCGTATAAAATCCTTGTTTGGAACGGACAGTCATTCTTTTTGTTCACCGCGCTGTGACACGGGGACCAGTGGATACCAGCTTCAAGAGACTGAAGTGCACTTTTTGACACTTCAATGGTTTCAGTTTTCTACCATCACCACACTTGGCAGCATTTCAGAGAGAAATATTTTCTATTGAATTCCATTTATTTGAAACCTTTGTTCATTGTTTACCTAGAAGCAGAAAAACTTACACAAAGGTTAACACAAAAACACACAAAACAACTCTATCAGTGGTTCCAAACGTTTCTGCCTTGAACTTCTTACAAACAACACTGTGCTGTAACATTTCAGACACGACATCAAAAATCCAAAATTGTTCATACAAAGCCGCTCTAGCATGGATATGAGCACGATAGGTTCCCTTTATGTAAATCAGAAAGGTTGTTCAGCCATGACACAATGCTGAGCTGCATTCTGCAAACAGAACACTAGATGGCATCTCTTTAAGACTGCGTGTTATATACATATGAAATCAAATTACAGTGTATTTGGCTGTTTGTGACAAACATGGGTTTTATATCATTCCTGCGCTGACGTCTCCTTCTTTATTTATATTTTGCGTCTAAGGACACAGACTTGTAACGTTTTAAAATTTGTCCTGAACAAAACATCTCCAGGCTAAAGACCAATATGTTGCAGCTTGTTGCAATGTTTTTCACTATAAGTTGCAAAACTTTGTGGCCAACATGCAAAGAAAAACTTTGCAATGTCTTTCAAGAAACCTTGAAGGAGGCTTTTAAAAGTCACATGAAACTTGCTTGTGATTTCAGGTGAGGCGCTGTGTTGTAGAAAAAAAGTGGTCATGCCAAATATGGACTTCTGAGCTCAATAGAATTGTACAAATATGCTGTTTACATGTATGCTTGCCGATATTTCGCTAACGCGCTGCATTTCCCATTTCCCTGTGACAATATAAAGATATGAGGCATTTGCTTATGACCTTTGCACTGTAAGTAATAGACTAGAATGAATCTGGTCTCTATGCACGAAATTGCAATAGGGACACCAAAAAACATGATAACTATAGAGAAACTATTTCCAGTTTTGCTTACAAATCACAAAAAACACTTGGTTTGGGTAAGTTAGACATGTTACTCAGACCTCAAAGGCTTAATAATAGACTGAATTTGTGTTAATCAAAACAGTTACACAAAAAGGCCGATCAGCACTTGCCCCTGAGGAGAAAAATAAAATGTAAATGTAAAAATACTCATTTCAGATTTTTTAAAAACAACTCTTCAGACATTGGGCATGAAGAGGGAGCTGCTGTATGAGTCTTTGTCCTCCTCCTCACCATGTTCTTTGCGATCCTCAAGAAGTTTGTCCAGTAGGTTTGGTGATTCCGCCTCAACCTCCGGGTCTTCGTTCAGAGACTGACCTTGTGGTTCAGGGTCCAGTTGCTGCTCTGAATGCTCAGGGATCTCCAGGATCTCGGGCTGAGGGTCCATACCGTGGGGCTCCAGCTGTGGGATCATGGTGGTCAATGACATGGACAGTGGCATGTGTACCAGAGGTGACCCAGGCAGCGCTGCAGAACCTGGGGCAAACTGCACCCCGTGATTAGGCATGGCAGATATAGTGGTGAGAGGCTGGGCCCAAGGAAGATAGGTCAGCCCTGAGTCTGGGAGCTCCACCTGAGGCAGGGAGGCTGGGGTTGGTGCCACTGGTATGGTCTGGAACAACAGCCATAACTTCAATATTTATGATGACTACAAAGACATTTAACCTTGCAAAAAGACAAATGCATGCATAAAACTGACATCTGCTGATGCAACAAGCCTCACTCAATCATTTCTTTATTACTCAGGACATTGTAAAGGGAGAAAAATCTAAGTTTTTTCTAATGTTTTTGAGAACAGCTCCAATAATCCTCCAGTTTTTTTTTTTCTCAAATGATTATCTGTGGTTTGAATATTTCTCCAGAACTTAATGTCACTGGCTTTATTGTTCAGCTCACAGGAACATTGTAATTAGATATAATTAGGTACACAAGAAAAGTGGACTCGAGTGAACCTAGTGGACACACACAGGGAAAGTATAATAAAGGCTGATTTAGACTGCTGCGGTGAATCTTTGTAGAGTGTGCGATGGAGCTTACGTGTCTGATGTTGATTAGCTGAATTACGTGGCGGTCATGTCCCAGTGTTTCAATGTGGAGACAGCCACCAGTGAATTCATGTAGTGCTTTTCCTTCCTGGGTTCTTGCTCTTTGTTGTGATACGTTTTCATGTATTTATTTTTTCAGAGGTAAAACATATTTTTCCACTTTGCACATTCACCGATCTCCATGATGAGTGACATATATGTAAGTCCCTGTTTTGAGTGAGTGATAGTTATTCTGTGGGTAAATTAAAAAACTGCTGTGAAAAAAGAGCTGACAATATAAAGGAGAACTCCATCATGCTGAACAGGCCAGAAATCCAAATCCCACATTAATCCCATGAAGTACAAATGTCATCGGTGGGATTAAAGCGTTCCAGTGAATACCCCACCCCCCAGTCTTATCTCTGTATTTATTACCCACTGGCAGCAGGTTTGAAATGTAAGAATTTAAAGACAAGCACAGCAGCTGTTGGCAGTTAACACGAAGCGCATGCATGCAGTGATAACAGGTTTTTATGGTGAAGTATCACAATGCATCACAAACACTTGTCTGCACCTGTATAGAAAGACGGTCCCTGTACGAGCTTCCCTTGATTTAACGCAGCCGAGCTGACGTTTCACTACCAGCAGAATAAGATGACTTAATACACTGAAGACTATGGTAACAGGATCCTGGGGCACTGTTAAAGTGTTGTTCTTTGTCTTTGCATTATTTTGACATGGAAATTACTTTGAAAGAAAACTGTCTGTCTGTGAAGGTGCTCAGTAAATTGTCCCAGCCGTGATTGTGTGATGCTGTACCTTCTGGGTCTCAAAAGTGAAGCAGCCCCTTAACGCCTAGTGTTTCAAATTTGATACATATACTTTATATAGATTAGATACATATACTCCACTATGCAGTCTGTAGAAAATATTTGCACAGTCATTTTTCACTCACCCCAAAGTTTGTCAGCAGTGGTGTGTGTGTGTAGGTCAGCATGGTGTAGCTGGGACACAGAGTTTGCATAGTAAGAGTTGGAGTGGCTGGGTAGGTCAGAGTCTGGGCTGAGGGGTCCTGCTGGTTGTAGTCGGGTGTAGACCAGGACATCGCAGCGGCCTGCAGTCCAGGACTAGTGACAGAAGGCGTAGCTTTCCACCCCGCACACTGCAGGCCTCCATCAGCAGCTGTGGCCGACACTTCGGCTGGGGATGCGCTGGCAACGTCACAGCCAAAGATACCTGGAGAACAAGAAGCACGTTCATCATTAGACACGTGGAAACGTGCTTTACGTGGAACAGTTCTTGCAGTTCACAGGTGAGGCTTCTACCTTGTGTAAATGACAGCTGGTTGTTGTGTGAGACCACATCCTGAAAAACAATGCAGATGACATCAGTGAGTTTAACATGCAGCAGAACCCTAATCACATCATAAATATGCAGTAGTCACACCTGGACCCGTGACATTCAGGTGAGCAGCCAACTGAGAATTCAGTTTCCTTTGAACTTGTTTTTCTGGATCAGTAACTAAATCTCTGAATTTTGTACTTTTGGGTCTGGAAGTAAGTGGCAAAGATAAAACAATGATTGGACAACCATAAAGCCACATCTAGTTGTTACACGTATGACACGTTTTTTTCATGTTAACTGAGCAAATTCCATCATGTGAGACAGAAAGCTGCTAATGCACCCAGACTTTGCTCTGCCAGCAGCTGCTTCTGCGATACATGACATTCATATCTCCGAGACTTTTGGGAGCAGAATGATGTTTTTCCAAGACCAGACCAGGCAGGTCCTGGCCTTTCCTGAGAAGAAGTGAGCTGTGAAGATATCATATAAAAGAAAGTGACAATAATAAAGTGGATCGCAGCAGAAACCACTGAACCCATTCTGAACCTGTGTTATTCATTGCTTTGTCATTGTATTTTTCCATAATACCACAAACACACACACACTCACTGGAGGGTATCTCGTTTCCATTGTGTGTGTGCTTTTACTGCATTGACAGCATGTGTTTTGGATCACTGCTATGCTGAAAAATGAAGCTGCTGCCAATCAGACTCATTTCCAAAAGGTGTTTCATGGTGGATCAAAATATTACTTTTCTGGGTTCATTATTCCATCAGTTTGTGGAAAGGTCGCCAGCAGCGGCGCCTCACACCATGCCAGAGCCTGTTGTACAGATAGCTGTGGACACTTCGCTGCACTCCTTTCCTGACCTTCTCCGTACACACTGAAAATCCAAAACATCAAACTTGGACTTATCTCTCCATCAGAGCTGTTACCAGTGATTTTCAGTCCAGTTCTTATGTAATTTGGCACATTTCAGCTCTTCTCCTTGTTTGCCTTTTTTAGGAATGGCTTCTTGGCAGCCACTCTTCCACTGAGAGCATTTCTGATAAGGCTTCAGGAAATAGCACCTCGATCAGCTGAAGGGCCAGATACACTCTCAGGTCCTGTGTCAGCTCATTATTGGATTGGTTCCTGTTTCATATACTGATCATCTGCTGGGTTTGTCAGGTATGCCACTCCTTGTCATCCACTTGCCCACTTTTACTTTTTTTTAAGGGCACAGTATTTCATGGCCTGGCTCTTTTGGAATCACTTTTGTTGGTGATGATTAATATGATTTTGTGTCCATCAGAGTGTGTTATGTTTGGTACTTTTCATAGACTAAGTGAAGAAACAATAAAAAGGATGTGTAGGATAGTAACAGGTTCTGTGCTAAGTTGTCTGTGATGTGTAGTCACAACACCGGCTCATCCTTTGAGTTAGCTGCTTTTTATGCTCGAATGATTCCCAGCGTTAAACAGCTTAACAAACAAGAGCATTCCTCTGAAAATAGAAAATAGAAAGGATTTCTGCGCAGTATGAACTGCACGAGTAATTTAATATCAGGTCCCAGTTATCCCACTGAGTCTGCTGTCAGTGGCTGTCACTGCAGTAAAAATCCTCCACATGGTGTTTGCGACTAAGAAGGTGTTTCTAAGAGCTGTGAAAGCCACAAAAAAGGCTGTTCAATCGGTCTGATCAATCACAGCTGCACTACCAATAACAACCTGAGCACTAATGATGAGAAATACATAACTGAATAATTCATTTTTTATTGGATTCTAATTTATGACTGTTAACTATACGATACATGCAGATTGGTCTCTTTTCTTTTCTCTTTTTGTCCGTTTTTCTTTGAGGAAAGATCACAGACTTCACAAAAAGTGCCACAGTCTCTGCCTCGTCTCTGTGTTTGTACAAACCAAATGTGAGTCTCACACAGTGTGTCTAAAATCTGTTTGGTATGGACCCTGTGAGGGTGTATGTGAGCCTGTAGCAAGAAGAGCTACTGCAGTGAGCAAACAAAAACGACTGAATGTGAGGCAGCAGTGAGCCCACTGACAGCTAGTGTCAGTGTTTGTACTGCATCCTGCTTGCTGCCTGCAGTCAGCATGCAGGGCATGTTCGCAGGCACCAGGGCAGGTGCTGTCAGGTACCTGACAGGAGCTGTTTGGTTTTACAGCTGTGACAGCAGGAGAAGGGCTACAACAGTCGCACAATTAAACCCACTGTGGTCCCTTTGTGTGTTCATTCACAAAGTAAAGGACCTGATCACCTACACTGGCTTTCACAAATCTGATGGGGACTTCGTGCCATAGGCTGAGGAATGAGTCGGCTTGAACAGCATCTATGAAAGACCTGGACTGGGTGTGATCCACTTCAGAATGAATGCGCTTTCAGAAGCAACCATAATTCTCTGCTTGAATAACCTAACGCTGCCCTCTTACACAGTGGCATGACGGCGGTGGCTCCATCCATTACCTCCACGTTAATTTAGTTCAATCTTTAAAAGTAAGCATCCAAATGTACTTCATGTTAGCTGGAACTTTTCAAATGGTGAAACATCTCCGTGTGAGAGTTTATGGATTCAGTAGGTCTGTTACAGATCAGTTAAACGCATTCGGACTTTTTCAAGCAGTTTGATCTGGTTTGTTGGAGATTTTCACAAACACAGCTACCGCCCCTTTAAACCAAAAATGCTGGAAACACAAACGTGCTCCTGCCAGGCAGGCAAACAGCAGAAGAAGTGGGGAGAGTTTTATCTTTGCTGCTGCAGCACTGACTAATTGCATTTAAAACAATCAACCAAAGCGTCGTGACAGTAAAACATGTTGGAATATCACATGCTAATCGCAGGGTGTGTCCGTACATGTGTGTGTTTGTGCGCACACGCTGCTTCTGCCCTCTTCTTTTCTGGTAGGGATAATAAACAGAAAGTGGGAGGACTCTTTGGCAAGGCTGCACGTTACTTTGCATAGGGCTGTGTGCCCAGCCCTGCAGCTCTGCTGTAACCGCCGTGGAAAAACACCTGGATTATATAAGGACAAAATCCCCCACTGCTTTCTGGACCTGTGTCCCGACCGATCACATCGCTGTATCCTCACAGGACATTTTACTTTCGATTCCTGCAGATCTCATGTCCAGTCTCCTGAGTTACAACACAATCCCTCCCAACAAAACAGTCTTTGCATGTTGCTGTTTGCAGCAGACTTCTGCGAGGTTATGATCCTCCTGCTGCAGAAAGATCAATGATTCACGAGGAAAGAATGCTAGCCTAAAGGCTAAAAGTGATAAATCATCAGGAGGCAATCAAGTCGTGTGATCAGAGGACAACTTCTATTTAAGAAATAAGCACGTCAGCGAGGTATCGGTGGGGGGGAAATGTTCTTAAGTGTGAAACCAAAACATCTGCTGTCAGAGCTCTGCTCCACTTTACTTTTATGTCTTTATGTTTTACACATTTTCAACACAATCTCTCCAAACACGTGACAAAGTGCAGGATCCAAAGTGTCTAATGGGCCCGACAGCACACAGCAGTCCTCACTGTGAATGTTTCCTGCACTGTGGATTTGTTTAGTGACTAATGATGCTGTGAGGGGCTCTTTGCAAACACTGGAAGACTTTGTTAAGTAAAGTAAACCTACAGTGAAAACACAAAGTGCAGCTCTAAGGAGCGACCCTGAAGGCTTTTTGTTTTGCTTTTTTTAAACCACACACGGGGTTTGGTGATTTAGAGGAAGTGACTTGCCGTGCAGGTACATGTACACAGAGATTCTCATTTGTTTCAGATTGATCTTTGTTTTTTTGCAGTGTATTCTGGAGACTGTTTTTTTTAACCCCCCTGCAGCGCTCGTTTTAAATGTTGCCGCTTGTGCAACTGCCTAAAACATCTTTTAACTGAGTGTTCAACAAGTGTTAGTTTCTTTTATCTGTCATATTATCCTCACCCCAGTAGGAGGCAGTGTCTTGGTGCTGTGAAGCTCCAGGCTCCTCTTCCTCCTCAGCAGCTCTTTGACAGGATCTCTGACTCGCACACCTTGGTATGGCCTGGACCTGCCCACGGCTGATGGCTGTGCTAAAGAGTTCAGACACACAGCAAAGAATAGATACACATGACTTCATTTCCCTTTCAAGTTGCTTTAAATCACCCCACATGATGTACACGATGGGTTCACACAGGTCATGAATGGAGGAAGTAGACTCACTCAGGTGCCATGACTGTAAGCTGACACTGACACACTGAAGACACAGAAAGTAAAAGCTGAACCTGTCAGACCTATTCTCTTTAAGCCTTCTGAGTGTCAGCATCAGCTGACCTTTACAATCAATGTTCTCAGTGAATATTTAACAGTGTCAAATCTAAGGTCACCAGGCCACACACACTTTGATTTGATCACCAGGAAAGACGTTCAGCATAAAAAATCAAACATGTGAAGCTAGCAGCTGTGATGAGCCTTTGTCAGTCAAAAGTAGCTTTATTACATGGTTATATGCTATGATAACCATCAATGTGTGGCTTACAGTAACACTTTGTAACAGTACAACAAAACTTCTACATCATATTTGACAAAACAAAAAGAACTCTAATTCATCTTAAATCATTACTCTGTGTTTCACATGTAGCGCAAAATAGTTCCTTAAGATTTTTTGGCTGAGAGCCACACTTTACTGATAAGCCTGAAGACTCCATCTTCACCAGAGGCACGCTGACAGCGACAGAGCGAAAGCTTTCTGGGAACATTCAAATGTCTGGCAGATTCTTGCAAGTATTTGCATGAGAAAAAATCCAGTGTAACAGCAGAGCCACATTGGAATAAACTCTAATCAATGGCATCAGCCATTACTGCTCCGAGCTACAAAATCGCTGGGATTACAGGGATGTGGTCCACAGGTAAGTGGCACCACTGTGAAATTGTCTGACCATAAAGCAATGACACTACAGTCATTTGTGCATCGTAACACACCGTAAAGTAGCTATACTGACCATGTGGTAGGTTCAAAGGTTAAAAGGAGGGCATGTACAGATGGGTGACAAATATAAAAGCAGAATAAAGAGCGCCTCCATAAAAAGTAACAATGCTGAGCACACTCCGTTTATTTGGTCCCAGCAGCTACAAAGAGAGCGTTATTAATGTGTGGCTGCACATTTAAAAGCCCTTACTACAAAGGCTGCTAACATATGGTGCATAGAGCACGTATTAGGATCTTTGATGTGAACTTTAGCCTCTTTAAATGCCACACAGATAAGCACAACAGGCCATATGACTGTAACCATGACATGAAAGCATCTGATTTAAAGCACCCTGGGGCTGTGGTCATTTTGTGGCCTCGCAGAGTTAATGGCACATTTTTTATTCTTTTAATTTATTTTCTTACAGAAAAAAATAAGACTAAAAAGACTATGATCTAACATGATCTATTACAATTACTTTACAGTTTTGACATTCACATAGGGGCTTTTGGTTTTAACAAAGAGGCTATAGTTACACAGATGTGTGCGGGCACCTTACACTGTTGACCTGATGCCATACACATTTACAGTCTTTAATGATGTCCTTCTTAGAGTCTAGACACTTTAAATATTTTTCATAAAAGAAATATATAGTTCCTCTTTTTCAGCCAAGAGTTTAATTAAAATACGTAGATATGATCGCTGGGATCACAAACCTAAACTAAGAACTATCAAATCTGTGCTGACATCTGCAATATCCTGGCGAGATTCCATCAATTATTTAATAATGAAATAGTTGGAGACTCACATTGGAGACAGTGTCTCAGGTGGACTGGTACACAGCTAAGTCAGTTCAAATGAAAAGGCTTGTTCCCACAGACTGTAATGTTGATGCTGCGCCAAGACATTGTGCCATACTGTGCTTCAAGTTCTC
>VOQK01004798.1:13947-25334 GCA_015052645.1 Benitochromis conjunctus
GAAAAGCCGAAAAATAAAGAAAAAAGAAAAAAAAAAGGGAGGGGGGGAAAAAAAAAAAAAAAAAAAGAAAGAAAAAAAGAAAAAAAAAAAAAAAAAAAAGGAGGGTGTAACAAAAGGAAAAGCAGAGGTGCGGCATGTTTGGGAAATGACAGCGACTCTCATGCGAGGCCTGGGGGCAAAGGGACAGCCGGCGTAGCTCCTTCCCCACCTGGCGCTTGCTGACAAGGATTTAATGCTGCCTCTAACGTTTGAACTGCGCAGCAGGAAAAGGAGGAGGAGAAGGGAGTGGTGCGACAGGAAATACTCTCCACACCTTCTTGATGTCAAACACAAGTCTGTGTGTGTGACTGTGCTGTTGCTGCCACCTGAGGGACACATTAACATCCCCCTTGCCCTCTCATTCCTCTCCTCAACACACTCATACACATAGAGAGACATGATTAGACAAACATAAAGAGGCTCTCTTTCACCAAAAAATGCTCACTGACTGCCTTTGTTGCCTGCCCCTGGGGTCAGTTAGGTCACAAGATCAGGCCTGTCCCCATATGGAGTATTTTGGTCACACGCCCAGTTTGATTTCCCCTTGTGCCTCTCTGATTAAATCAAGCTGGACATTTCTGTTGGGGGGGGGGGGGATATCAAGGGAGGGAAATTGGAACTACTGCCAAACATGCACAGTTCCAGACAAGTCACACAAACTTGTCTTCCTTGCTTTCCCTCCGGTTCTCCTTTTGCAGCTAAGCTTGTATTTTTTTTCTTCGTTACTTCAAATCACTGCAGGTTTGAAAAAGGAGTCAATGCATGTACTATATGACTTGGAGAAGCAGAAATGTCATCTGTAGAAAAAAGGGAACGGCTAAGTCTTTAAAAAGGACATAAATCTAAATTAGGCTGAGGGACGTGTTGAGAGGCCTCAGTAGTTGCTAACACTTTCATGGTCACCGAGATGGGCGACGCAGCAGGGGTGCAAGAATGTGGGACAAGGTCTGCCAGCTGGCTGCAGGAAATTTAGAAAACTGTTCAAGTGGCTCGCCATTTTAGGTGCAGATACTGATGATGAAATATTTTTACATATGAAATCAGAGGAGAGCCACAGACATCTACAACAGCACCACAACCTCGCTGAAGCTCATCATCGACAGAAAACATTAAAAGTCCGTCTGTCTATGTTAGGTTTTCTGGAGAGTCTGATGCAGTGTCAGTGAGTGATGAGTCAGAAGGCTGTGGTTTTTATAGGGATGTAGCAAGTAACAAGCAGGGCTAACCCACTATTGTAGGTCTCAAAATGATGACATCATGACACAGTGAGTAGGAGGTAAAGCACAGAACAATAATCATTTATCCCCATCAACTTCTGGCTCTCTCACACAAACTCTCATTGATCTTGCCCCCCCACTTTCTAGCAGCTACGCTGGAATAAGTAAATGGGAAATGATGCAGTTAATGCATTCATAGATAGATGCACAAAGATGTGCATGCAAATGACCACAAAAATCCTAAACTGCATAATTACAGAAATATTCATATATATGTATCTATGCAAATAAACTATGAAAAACAACTATGGATGCATGTATGCAGCTGCATAGATAAAATGAACCTCTAAACAGCCTCCATTGTCTGGCCCCTTTTTTTTTTTTTAAACTCTGGATGCCTTACACCAATTTACACACCAACTCCTTCCTCCTCTTTACATACAGCCCCATGATGTTTAAATTATAGGGGTAGGTGGGGGTGATGTGGGGAGCAGCGCGAAGGAGAGAAAGCAAAAAAAAAAAAAAAGTTTCCTGAACATAGTAGAAAATTATTTTCTCTGGACAGTTTTAAGAGTCGACATCCTGTGCTGGAGTTCTCTAATCATCACCAGTGCAATTTACAATCAGAACACACAGCGAGCCAGTTCAGACCAGCTCATCTGTTGACTTTGGCCCCAGCTGAGCTCTGCGTCCTGCGCTGTGTGTGTGTGTGTGTGTCTATTCGCTGTTTGCCATTTGAGACTTGGGTGACTCGGCACCGGGCCCTGACAAGGGTGGGGTGAACCTCTGTGGGGCTGAGGCGACCGCACACATGCACATGTTCCCACTCTTTCATATACACATTTGCACGCTGCTTTTTTTTTCTTTTTTTTTTGCACACAGGCGCACACACACCATAAAATATCCGCTGTACAAACATGGAAATGCACTTGAGCACACATGCGTGCATAAGTAAGATTTGGGCATAATTGCGCACTTGATAAACACAGATATGCATGCCACCAGGAGACTATTGCGCCACGCACAAACTCAAACACAATTAAGACAGATGTATTACCACAAAAATTCACACACACGTAATTAGTTCTATGCATACAAGCAGCAAAAGAAAAAAGAAAAACTCCCTCCCCATATCTACCCTAATCCAGCGTGGCCCCGGTCCACAGTGCGCGGCCTCCTTATGTGCATCTGTGTATGCCTGTGCATGTGCGTGTCACACTCAGGATGCTCTCCCACCCACAGTTCCCTTGGCTGGCCTCCACCTAGCCCAGTGCGGTGCTGCTGCCTTGCCGCAGGGCTGAACACAGCTCACTGTGTGTCTGCCCCCTCAAAGCCCCAGACTGTCCCAACCAATGTGCTTCTGATTAGGTGGCTTAATTACAGCTGTAAAAACAATGTTGATATAAGCCTCAAAATTGCAGTGTGTCAGATACTATTAGCCAGCCTTGGACTCCAGCCATTGTTATCCAACTCCCCACCCCCTCACCCTCACCAGTGCTCCCTCTTACTTGCTCTTCCATGCTCTTCCAGTACTTTTTTTTAGTTTTTCTTTCTGCTCCCTTTATCCTTTCTTTCATGTCACAATTTGCAACACAGGCATATTCCAAGAGGCCAAACGACCCACAAATTAACAGCAGTGACGTCCATGGCTGACCTTGACCCGGCCAAGAAAGTCAGAGGAAGCTCTTTGGAATACAATCATACTGCAAACACATGAAAATAATAATTAAAAAAATAAAGAAGAAAGAGAAACATTTTAGTTGATCAGGTGTGAATTACACTTCATTTGGCTTTTTGGCCTGGGATGGTCGACCTTTTTAGTGGTCTGTGGTTGTTCAAAATAAGGGCTCTGGCTCCAGAGCAGAGTAAGGGGATATTCTATTTGCAAATATTGCAAGGTGGTGAAGGCTTCCAGGGACTGGAGGTCAGACAGTCTGGAACAGGACACAGCTCTCTGTTGGGTTCTTTGTGTTTCAGTGACAGTGACTAAGGAGCGGGAGTGCGAGGTGTGCCAGAAGTCTGGTCCAGGGAAAACGTGGCAACAGCATCGAATAGAGGCAAGAAAGAAAAGCAAAGTAAAAACCTCAAGTATGCAAATCCTGGGTGGTCCCATCTTTGGAGAAAGTCCCCTTTTTTTTCGTCTGTCTCCATCACCGGGGCAGCTTCAGACTCCGCTCTCCTGTGAACCAGGTGCTGTGGATGAACGGTGGACATTCATCAGGCTCACTTACATTTACTTACAGCTAATCAGTACAGCTAAGACAACAGACACTGGAAAGACCAAAGGGAGAATTTGACAAAAAGTCAGCAGAGTGGATGAGGGACACGCTCAGAAAGAGTTTCCAAACCCCTCTGGCCTCCATGGTGGCCTGCATTACTCTTGTGGCCTGCTCTGCAGCTGGCACTTCAAGGTTTCCCAAATGTTTAATGCCAGGGCCCCAAATTCACATCGGTATGAAAAGCAAGACAGACCAAAATGAAAGCCAGGAAGCAAACTCACTAGGCCAGTATTGATTCTTGTGGACCAGTCTGGGTGTGTCTCTCCACTTCCCAGCCTTGAAAGGCCGTCTTGTCACAAAAGGTGGAGGCAATACAGTATGCTGTCGTTTGAATAATTGATGACCGATTTCTAAGTAATCAGTGTCCTCACAAGACAATGCATTCTCTCTCTCCCTGGTGTAGAGAAAGAGCCCGGCCTGTTTTTGTCCCGGTGCCTTTAGAAGCAAAAGGTAAAAGCTTTAATGCACTGAAGCCACTGGAAGTGCTGCCTCTGAAGGACTCCCCCTGGAATCAACTGGGATGGTGTGTCTCATCTTATGAGGGGGCCTATCAGAGTGGCCTTCCAGTAAAAGGAGTTCGAGAGTGAGAGACAGAGACAAAGTAGGAGAGGAAGACAGAATCATTGAGTGAGCTGGTGTGTTGAAGTAGGAAGGCGTGCGCATGCATTTAGATGTGTGAGTGCATGATCATGTGCATGTGCTGCATGATGTATACTAAGTATAAAGTTTGTTTAGGTGGTGCACATTAACGTTTTTGTGTTCATTTGCAAGAATGTTTTCATAAGTGCCCATGTGCGAGTGCGTGTGTGTGTGTGTGTCCTGGAATGCACAGCCCCTTCCTCTAAACAGGAAAGGAGTACATTTAATAGCATCACCACCCTTTCCCCTTGAACAGGACGGTGGCCAGACCAGAAGAACGTTGACTGAGGGCCAGTCTGAACCTTGTCCTGAAACCTTTTCACAGTAATCTTCCACACAACATCTCATTTCCTGAGATTATCCCAGAAGATGCCGTCTCCTGTACAAGGTACCGGGCAAGAAACGTAAAACCATCTCTGGATATCCAATTTCAGTGCTATGGCATGAAAATCATTTAAATCCTACATTTAAATGAATGAAAAAAACTCAGTTCCATCTGTCTGGTGAAAGAGACTCATTTTATAAATAAATTTTCATTTGTCAATTGACACCAGAGACATGTTTGCAAGAAGTTGGGATAGAGGCGTGTTTAGTGCTGTGTTGCATCACCTCTCCTTTTAATAACACTCTGTAAACAATGGGGTAAAGTTGTTAAATAGTTTGGAGCCTAATTTATGATATTTTTGATTACATAACACATAAAATGCTCTCAGTGGTTGGTAGGTCTAGAGCGCAGTCAGGACAGTTTAGAAAACGCGGTCTACTTTAAACTCATTCTGTATTTTTTTATTTTATTTGTCAAATTATTTGCCTATGTTGCCTTTCAAAACTCCTAAATAACATAATTAACCCTTGTTGACCTTTCCCTAATTTTAGAACAATTCAAAATAGCCAGTTAGTGGGGTTAGGTTAATTGGAAACACTAAATTGCCCATAGGTGTGAATGTGTGAGTGATTGTGAGTGCAAATTGTTGTCTGTGTCAGTGTGTTAGCCCTGTGACAGACTGACGACCTGTCCCAGGGTGTACCCTGCCTCTCGCCCTAAGACACCTGTAGGCTCCCGCACCCCCCATGGCCCTGAAAAGGATAAGCGGATGGATCAAAATAGCCATATAATTATATATATTTTTCAAACTATAAAATCTGTGAATATCAATTTCCTGGAGAAAAAAATTAACCAACTCAACTAATTAACACACTGGACAGAAAACACTCTACAATCCTCAATTACCAACCACTTGGCAACAGTCGGAATCAAGAACTCCCATTTAACAGGAAGTCTCCCCCTGGCAGAACCAGGCTAAGGGAGGGACAGTCATTTGTCACACGTGGTTCGGGGAGTGAGGTGAAAGAGAAGACAGAAAAAGACAACATAATTTTATAACCTAACATACTACAGAAATGTGCTGGTTCACGGGGCCACCTTGCAACATTCAGTTGTGTAATTATCTATATCCCTAATAAAATAATTCAGTCTTTGTAAAATTTTCCATTAAACAATGTGTTCAGGTTATTGCATTCTCTTTTTATTAACATTTTACACAGTGTCTCAACTTTTTTGGGAAAGAAATTGAATAAAATGTATTTAATGAAATAAAATGGTAACAGGACAACAAACAACAGAAGAAATATTTCTGGTAATAACAAGCCATTAACTCTACTACTTAGAGAATGGGACACAATTAGTGAGTTAATGTGTTGTTTTTTTAGAGAGCCATGTTGGGTCTGTTATAGTCAGACTCTCACCAGTCCGGTATGTAGTTTCCACATGGACACTTCTATCCACACAGACAAACACACACACATGCGCACAGTCCTGTTATCACTTCGTAAAGCGACCCCTGGGGTCACACAACACAGTGTCCTGAAATGACACTAAGAGTGAAAAAATACAGGGCTATGACTCATGGGACCTACACAAGCACTGCTATGACATGTTCAGTGTAATCACTGTATGTGCCTTCTTGCGTAAGCTTACTTCAATAAATTCGCGAGACAGAGTCAACAGCTACACCAGTGATGCATTTGCAGGGCGATAATTGAACCTTGGAACCTAAATGTGTGAAGAGCACCAAGTGTCAAAAACTCTCAAGTAGAGTAAAACCTGAAATATATTTATGATAAAATGTTTAGTTTGGTTTTGCGTTTTGGTTTAAAAATTGTGCCAAGTATTTAATTCACTGTGATAGACTGGAAAAATGGCCGGGGTGTTCCCTGCCTCTCCTACAGTTTCAGCCGAAAAAGGCTCCAGCACCCCGACAAGGCTGATTTGGATATGCGGTTAGGAAAATGGATGGATAGATTTTATTTAGACAGACATTTCACATCTGAGAGCATTTTGTTTATTACAAAAAAGAAAATACAAATCTGTTAATTGCTCAGTTGACTAACAGCAAATTGCCATTTTTTTGTTTGCTTGTTTTGTTTTTTCCTTTTTTTTCAGGAAGGCTAAAAAAAAATAAAAATAAAAAACTTTAATGGCATTTTTTTGGTGAAAGGTCATTAGAAAGCCTTTAGCAGGATTGACAATCATTTAAAGTTCCGGCTTGTCAAACATAACAGTGTGCTTCCTTGTTAAATCTTATTATCCAGTGAACAGCTGTAGATCAGTGTGAGAGAAATGAATTTGTCTTTTTTACTTGGTTGCTGAGTTCCTTTCAATGCACGTTATATTTCCCAAAATATAAAACTGGACTATTTTGAGGTGCTTTAAACCTACAATTTATTTAACCATAATATAAGTTGCTTTAAGAAAACATTAAGGGTGGATTACAATACAGCTGGCTGTGGTAAAGTAAACGCAGCTTACAGTAAGAAAACAAAAAGCTCGGTTCCATTTCGTCTGCTGAAATGTTTGTAAGAAAGCAGTAAGATCATTTCAATATCAAAGGCACGCGTTCGCGTAATTTGCATTAAACAGGGGGAGGGTGGAAGTGTATTCGGAGCTAAGAGGAGGTCCTTATCCCAATCAATCAAGACACGTTAGTTGTGCAAAATCACATAATTAAAAAATGCACAAATCTCATAACTTCTCTAAAATATCCAATTATGATTTCTTTTTATCCCTGAGCACATGCCTCCCCTCTCTTCATTATGTTGTGACAGTAACGTGAAACATTATTTAATATTTAGTGATGAAACAGGCAAGAAACTCTCTGCTTTAACTTGTGCTACAGAAACAAAATTGAAGAGACACAGAGACTCTGCCAGAAATATGCTGAAAGTGTCAATGCTGCTGCTTGAATATGGCAAAATTGCTTATTTTCAGATTCAGCCACATCAAGCAGTTTTTTTTTTTTTCCTGGCTGTTTGTGGAGGAGCTTGCATATTCATGGCCCGCCTGTTTTGAGAACCTGTCACTGAGCCTGTTATATAGCTCTCCCTGCTTTTCTGCTCAGGATGGCTTCAGAAGCACAAACACTCCATCAGACTTAACACTGGCCAGCTGACACAGTCAGGCAGTAAAACTGAGAGCCAATGAAGTCTGGGCGAGCAAATGAACCGGACATAATACAACACTGACACAGGGGTCAACTTCTGCCACCGCCTATATATCTGCACACTCATACACGTAGATAGAAAAGCACAACTGCACATCAGAACGAACCTCAGCCAATGCTATCAAATACCCATACGCTCAAAGAGACACATACCATTACTTGCATCCTCCCACTACTCTCCTTTGGCTGGGTTAAATCCAGCAAAACCCCAGACTTGTAGTTGACCTGCCTCCCACCTCACACTGCAGAAGAGCAAGTGCAGAAAAGAGGAGCTGGTAAGTGCCAGGATGCCCACTTCTCAGACAACAGCAACTATAGATTTATGACTTAAACGCGGCTAGTTATAAGGTCAATGTGATATTGAAATGCATGGGAATAATTCCCTTTCTAGTTAGACAACTACCTTCATAAGTCTGAAGGATTAATAAAACAACCGGGTGAGTGTTTTGGCTGCTATGAAAGTATTCATTGACAGCATATCCCCCTGTGGCTCCGTGAAGCAGAATAGGTGTTCGATGGGAGATTAATCAGCATGGCTAACTCTCAGGTCGGGAGCCCTTCATGCTGAAGCTGGCTACTGACAACCTTGTGTGTGAATATTTGTTTGCATTTCCGTGCATGCTGGTATATATATATTTGCTTTCCACTTGAAAAACAGTATTGTGTAAGTAGTGTGTGTTATCAACCCAGCTTCCTCCTCCCACACTATATGACTGCTGTGTTCCCCCTCCTTCCAACCCTTCCCTCCGCTGCACAGCCTCTGTACATAGAGAGCTCTGCACAGTCCCCGTGGAATCTCCCGTGTCAGTACATTACCTTATAAGTGGAGCTATTGACTGTGGGGACTCTTTGATACACATTCACATACAGTACAAACACAATTGATCTTCAACGTAGGATTGGAGGGGGGTCGGGCTGGGAAGTGAGGGTGCCGAAGAAAGATCTCCACACATATAACAGATCACACAGGCCTTCTTGTGGAATAAGAAGGCCTGTGTGTGTGCGCGTGTGTGTGTGTGTGCATGTGTGTGTGTGTGTAGGAAGGAACAAAACGCTCTTTTGATAAGGATGTGACATGGAGCAATCTTTCCCTAGAGCCAGACGCCGAGCACTGAATACTATCAGCGATCTTGGAGCAGGCTCAGCGCGCCACTGTAAAAATGTAATATTATCCTATCTGTGCAGCCTCACATTGGACATAATGTGACTGGCTGTAATAATTATACATTTCTTTTTGTTTTTGCATGCGGAGGATTTCCCCTTAGGGATGCTTAAATAATGACTCCATCTCATGACAACATTTGCAGCTCAATTAAAAAGTGTTTATGTCAATCTCCTCCTGTGTGGGCGCTGCCGGGTTCACAGTGTACACGGCAGTAGGAGGCGGTTGTCATCTGCTAGCCGCCGAGCACCGGAGACTTGAGGTTGTCAAGACAATACACAAGGGTCAAACTTCAGCGAAGACTTTCTTCAAGGCAAAATAAATATTCCATCCAATCTCCTCACTTATTGGCAAAAGGGAATTATTTACTCGTTTCATGTTTTTCCACAGATAGGGGGGAAAACATACGAAAATCAGCGAGTGACTAATCGATCCCTGCTCCATTTATATTTAAAAATGGCTGAAGAAAGGAGCATTAGGTTCAAATAAATACTTTCTCTTAGATGTGCATGCGAGCTCAAACAGCAGTCAATGATATGTTTGAAATAAAAATAAATGAATTGGAGTGTTTTCTCTCTCAGCGAGAGAAGAACCCTAATGAGAGTGATCGTAGATGCCAAGACCAAATACTTCAAACAAAGGCAGCTTGTTCTTTCATACAACAAGGAAAAAAAAAACACTTTAAAGATATTCTCTTTAAAGAAAAACAAAACAAAGAATGTGACAGAAAGAAAGATAGAATTATATCGTGTGATTAAAAAAAAGAAAAAAGAAAGAGAAAGGCAGAATCCTATTTGCTGTCTCTCTGGGAAACAGTCATAATTGCATTATTTGTAAGAGTAAAAGCAAAGGAATTTAGAAAATTACCAACAATAATTCCCAGTAATTATGGCTCTCCCCTTAGCACTGCTAACTTTGCAGCCTCGCACTGTTGCACGAAATGCGAGCTATATTCTAAATGCTTTAACTGTCCATATTCAGATGAGTTGTGAATATAAACAAGTGAGTGAGTGAAAAGTCCTTCTTGGTCTATTTAAACCCTCCCCCGCAGGCAACAGTATTTACAAGGAAACGGTTATCATTTAGTCTCTGTTGCGGATCAAAATGTCAAGCTCCACAGAGAATCTGAGCAGTGCTGTTAGGGCCAAAAGTGCAGTTTTAGAGCCCCAGGATCTGAGAGAAAAAATGATTTGCAAATGCCCAAATATGTCTAATTGACCTGAAATATAGCCTGTGTGCAGGAACTGTTTGAAATCAATACAATGAGCGAAAAGAATATCCTTGAAGGAACATTTGAGAGGATCGTACCGCATGTCTTTCGGAGCAGCGGTGTGAAGTATGCAAGAATTATGAAAACAATCAAAAAGTCATGAAAGGTCATGTGAATTAAAATCACAGTGGTTGCAGCCAATTAAGAGAGTGTGAGGACCAGCTGTTTTTCACCTACCACGCCAGCATAATGGCAGGAGCTACTGTAGTTTATATGAATATTCTGTGGACGTCAAATCCATTTGCGAGTGAATTTACATGTAATGTATTCCCAGTGTATTTGTTTATTGTGTGTATTTAGTGGGGTAAATCAATAGGCAGTATTCCCAGCCTTGATTGGATTCACAATTAGCTCAAGTGAGAGATTCCCTAAAGGTGGGCATAGTAGATTCAGCACAGCCAACCAACCTGATTGTTTCTGCCTCACGTCAGCCCCACCACGCCATCCTTTCTGCTGTCCAGGTGCCTTGTGGGTAACAGCGAGTGCATGGAGGAAAGTTCCTCCTGTGTGGCGGGCAGGCAGTGACAGCTCCGAGATGCTCTTTGACCTGAGAGGAAGGGAAAACAACATCAATGGTAATTCCCCTTCAAACACATTAACTGGGATGAACTGGGTCCCACTGAGCCTCTCTGAGTGGACTCGCATTGATCGCAGAAATCCATGAATAAATTTAGCACTAATTGATTTTTTTTTTCCCCCTCCTCAGAAAATAAATATCTAATTCTAATGTAGGGGCAGTGAATGAAGAAGACTGTGCAACACCCTTCCATTTCAAAAACAAAACAAAACAAAAACTGAACAAAATAAATTTTGAGGACTCACTTAATGAGCTACAAAAATATTCAGAATCATCGCATCCCGTCTGAGCCAGGGAGCCTGTGCTTTCCAGTTCAGTCACAAAGTTGATGCATTTTACGACTTGCTAAAAGTCAATACAATTTTTTTTTAAAAATAACAAAAATTTAAATAAAAACACACCTTGAGGTCAGTTAATAAACAAACAAAAATATTTCATTGTGTTAGGAGTGCCAAAGCAACAAGCCCAGAAATTAAGCCATTAGGTCCTCTGGATTTCAGCTACCTTTTAATTGCTTTCAGTGGGGATTGGAGTTGTACTTGGATGGGAAATGGTGTCACAAACACATTTACAAAAGCTGAATTTTATCACCCTACCAATTGGAAGAGTGATACCGTCAAATATCAGAAAGAAAAATGCACAAAAAAAAAAAAAAAATCAAAAAAAAAAAAAAAAAACAAAAAAAGCAAAAACAAAAAAAAAAA
>VOQK01004799.1:5128-26095 GCA_015052645.1 Benitochromis conjunctus
CTCTGTAGGGCTTATTGTTCGTCAGACAGCTGATGAGCACACAAAGAGGAAGCATCAACCACACAAACTTGCCCCCACACACACACACACACACACACACACAAGACAATGCCAAACAAAAATTTACAATTGCACTTGTAGTTAAGGCCGCATTAATGAGCATCCATGTGTCACTGAGTCACGTTAAGTTCCCTTCTGCTGAGTCTTCGTGCCCGGCCAAAATCAAGACCACACAACATCTTCAATCTTCTAACCTACATTTATATTCCCTATCCGATCCGAAAAGTAAAACTCCCCCAAATGCCCAAATCTCTAACCAAACAGATGCCCCGAGGGCTTTAATCTTTAATTCATTTTAGTCTTTATAGCTGGTCTTTTCTAGGGTGATAGATCTGCGATTAGTGGAAAGGGGCTGAATCTTCTCATTATCTTTATGCGAGGTTTAATCCGGATGCTTGGTTCTTGTCTTAGGCTGGATTCTCTGTGGCTGTGCCTGCCCCATGCTGGGAAAGGCCACTGCTTTAGGGGGCTTACCCTCTCACACACACCTCATTATGGGTGCTGGATGGGACCGGGAGGTGTCATTAGTGGCAGACATCTGAGGTTCAGTGCGTTGGATTACTCTGGCGACCTATGCTGCTTAGTGCCGCTCAGATCGATATATTTCACTGGCAAAATGATGAAAGTAATGCTTATAATTCTCAACTTGCATGTCAAACTTTAATTTTAATGCTGTTAACAAGATATCATATAATACAAGCTGCATTTGGGGGGAATTAACTCTACAAGTCCAGAGCTGCTGTCCGTGGACACGCAAGTCAAGTAATTCTCTGAATCCAATTAGTGTAAAGCTCTTCATCACTCAGTGGTTAAACATGTATGTCCGATTACAGAAAAACAGATAATGCAAACAGTAATCCTAAATCACCTCACAAGATAAACATAAAGGCCAAACTTTGAAATATCCGGGATTGTTTTTTTTCCTCTTTCTTTTGGTGCGTGGGAGGGGGTTTATCCCTTTCAAGCACACAGCTGATGGTCTTAGGTTACACATCCTCATTATACTTCAGTGGCATTCTTCATTATCTTTGTCCATTACTGTAGGCTAATCTCAAAAGGACAGTGTCTCAGTGCACGTTGCTTGATGTCATGCAAAATGACATGCACAAGACACAAGCACATATTTTACTCCCAGTAGCTTAAAGCTAGCGCAGAGCTTCCATAACAACAAGGCCTTCGCCAAATTAAGATTCATTTATCAATTTGTAATGTAGTACAGTACAGGGATGCATCAGGTTTGTGTCTTCGGGAAGCAGAAAAGCAGAAGGTGAGACTGTATATAGGAAGAAGAGTGGATAACTGGGAATGATCCATTGAACATCCATAATCTATCTTCCTATGACAGAGCACACGGAGCAGAAACCAATTAGCCAAGCGTCCCATCGGAAATGGAGAAGTAGATACGATAAAGGATGAGCCCACAGCTGCAAGCTACAGGGCAAGTTACAATTAACCTCTCCCTAACACACATACAAACACACACACACATTTACATGAGTATGCACACACAGCTACCCTACATACTTGCCCACTTCAGTGATAAGAGACTGTAATGACCCAAAGCTATACTGCATTTGGTCATTCAGATCTCGGATAGAAATATAGGTCATCGACTATTACTATTATTTTTCTTCAGGGTGTCTCTTTCTTTCATTTGTCTCACTCCATGAATCAAATTATTCCCTTTCCATTTTTTTGGTCCCTAATCTCTATCATTACCAGGTTTTCCTGTCATCTTCCTTTTCTCTTTTTATCTCCCTCCTCCCTACCTGGTTGCCTCAGTGTAGGTGTGGCCAGCAACATCACAACAAGGAACAAGGTCACACACAGATGATACAAACAACACACACACAACATGTAGAGTACATACACACACAGGGCTGCTGGGGCAAGGTCATCCATGCTGCGATTTGTGGCCGTGCTGCAGGATGCAGGTTTGTGCAGAGTGAAAGAGAGTGGAGCAAAGATAAAGGTATGATGATGAGCAGAAAACGACTTCCTTGCATCGAGCGAGATATTACGACCTACTGCACTCCTCTTTCCTCATCTCACTCGTTCTCTGATGCTATCTGGTACTCCTAGAGGGATGGAAAGAGAGCGAGCGATAGAGAAACACTCTCGTGTTTGTTTGTGTGTGTGTGTATGTATGAATAATGGATGATAGGTGCAGATTCAAACTCTGTTTTGACCTATTAATCACAAACTCAGTCATCATTGTCACTCAGTCATCATGGCACACCCACAGTAGCAAAAACTTGGAATATACAGTGTGTCCCAGCGCAATTGCTCCCACGAACAATCTGAGCACACGTGTGACTGCGCGGATGCTTGAACGCTACCTGCCCATACCCACTCACTGTCCCCTCTCTCCTCATGCACGTTGCCCCCGGTAACAGGGGGATGGGGTGGGGGTGGATAGTGACCATCTGTCAGTGGCCCGGAGATCAATGAAACTAGAGGGGGTGAGGGGGGTGTGGGAGCGAGGGAGTGGTGAAAGGCTAAATAGGTGGCCCACTGTGACCGGAGCCTGGCTCAATATGCGGCCGTTTTATTTACAGACCGAAAAACAACACTCCCCACCAGTCCCACTCACACGGCCTTTATTAACGACTGACCGATTTTGGCAGGCCGGCAGAAAGATGCAGTTTACATACAGTGATGCAGTAGGCGATACATATGCTTACTGGTGTTAATATGTGCTGCTAATTTTAGAGTTCCCATGCTAACGAGGTTGCTGCAATAGAGACGCATACACACACAGAGATCAACGTATAATGGTATATTAATGTAAATCTAGCACACTGTGGCAGTGGGTCAAATGAGAGGAGGAGGAAACACTGCAGCGTATGTTGACTAATGAATCAACAGCACAACACTGTCAGCCCTATGGAAATGCTTACTTCAGCTTCTTTGTAGGCGCACACACTGCTTATACACATGCACAGAGGCACATACATACAGACACAAATGCATACGGCAGAAATTGATTTGGAACATTCAAAGCAAGCACGTGTAACTGTTTACAGTGTTGTCAACGGGGGAAATTCACCACCTTTAGACCAAGGGCTGCCACTATTATATAGTGAAAATCACTCAAATAAAACACCCCAGACACACACATACACACACATATACACATGCACAGTATAGTGTGCTGCAATAGAGACTGAACTCATTTAAAATTCACTGTTGACGCTAGTGCAAGAGCCAGAGCTGGAGGAAAAGGTTGGGTGTGGAAAGGAGAGAAGAGCAGAGATATTTAGCATGTAGAGTCACAATGCTTGACTGTTTGTTTCTGTATTTCAGTTTCCACTAAACCAGTAATTAACCTCACATCTTATCTGCCAACTGTAAGTGAGAACAAATAACTGAAAGTAACTGAAAAACTGGGACAGAAATCACAGACTCACCCAGCATTTGGCTGAAAAGCAGTTGTTCCAGGTCTCCCAAGACTGTAACCACTAACTCTGGATCCACCTTTAGAAAGCTCTTATCGTCCTCACCCTCTATCCCCTTCCTCTCTTTCTTTTCCTCCGCTGACAGAGCTGCAGGTTTTGATTTCTCCCCTAGTTTCTTGCCATTAGTTCCAGTAGTCCCAGCTCCATTGGAGTTTGCTTTGGTTGGGTGATCAGCTGGGTCTGTATCTGCATTCTGGACTGTCTCAGAGGCCTTGCTAATTGGCTTGACCTCAGCATAAGGTCCCCGTGGTTTGCCAGGTGCAGGGATTCGACTTGGCTTGCCTATATTAGAAGTCACAGAAGGGGAGCAGAAAGACTTTGGCTTCCCCTGAAAGAGAGACTGTTCTGACTTTGAAAGCGTCCGGGACAGTGGTGGTCTCCCACCACCAGCTTGACCTGCCTTACTCTGCCCTGCTTTGTTGGTCCCAGTGCCAGGACGGATTGTGTCATCATTCCACCTGGTAGATTGGTACAGGTGCAGCTTCTTCTCAGCATCGGTGAGCACAGACAAGTTGCTGAGTGAACGCTGTTTGCGAAGCCCAGATTGACTGGGAATTGGAATCGGGATAGATCCAGAGGTGGGCCGGTAGACCTTGAGCTCTGACCCAGAGGGACGCGGAGGACCCTGGGGCAGAGCAGAGGGCTTGGCAGGTGGTTTCCTTGATGCCATGGCCTGGGATGAAGTATCCTGGCAGGGGACAGCAGCAGACCTGAGGTCCAGCTCTCTGGGCTTAGCCGTCATGCTAATGTTAGCAACATTAGCCTCCAGCATCCCTCCTGCAGAGACCCAAGCAACAGCATCAATGATACACTCTGACACAGACACAAGCAAAAAACACTGAAAGACATCAGGGAAGAAAGGGGAAGGCAAAAAAAAAAAAAAAGACAAAGACTGTCTGGTCTGCACTCTCTCTTCACTCCAGGGTCAAGACAGCCAGACTCCCCGTAGTGAGAGACTGTGGCTTCACCCCTCTATTGCAAATGATGAGTGGGTTAGTAGAGTGACAAGCCTTACTCACTGCTGGTAATCCATGGATCTGCAGATCTGCGTCCAGCGCCTAAATCCACTCCCTCACAGCATGTCTGCAGCTCCCGGAGCCGCACAGATGACAATAGTGCTGCCAGAATAAAGCACAGCACTGACCAGTGTCTTTCTCCGTATGCCCCTCTGCTTCTCTCTCTCTTGCTCTGCGCTCCCGCCTGTTCGCCAGGCACGCAGCAGCCGACTGACAAGAGAAACGGTCGCAGCAGCAGCAGCAGCAAAGTCCCCCCACCTCCCTTTTTCTCTCCTCCCTCTGACTCGACCTCACTCGTTGCCTCGCTCACTCTACCCCCGCTGGCTCATTCACCCTCCCTCCCTCCCTTTCCTCATTCCCTCCCTCCCTTTCCTCATTCCCTCCCTTTCCTCATTCCCTCCCTTTCCTCATTCCCTTTCCTCATTCCCTTTCCATCCTTCTTTCCTTCTTGTTGTCTCTCTCTCTCTCTCCTCCCACTCGCTGATTCACTGCCTCTCTCTCTCTCTCAAACACACGCCGCAGACGCTGTGTTATGCTGCACACCAGTGAGTGCAAACATAAGGGCTTGACGACAAATTACCAGCATTTCCTATGAACTCAGCTTTTTGCTGTTCCTGTTTTGCAATAAAATATTTTTTTTAACGAAGGAGGGATCCCCCGGAAAAGAAAGCTTACTTTTACTGTCCCCATCCACTTGCTGTCTTTTTAATCCATTTGTTCTTATTTTCTTTCTTTTCAAAGAAAAGAAAAGAAAGTATTTATATTTAGGCCCAGGTACATTTTTGAGGTTATTAAATGATTTTAAATCAAAATATGCCCCACCACCCCATAGACACACACACACACACACGCACACACGCACACACACACACACACACACACACACACACACACACACACACACACACACACACACCTCCTTACCCCTTCACCACTCCCCAGAGCCCTCATTTAAAGCCATTTAAACCCTCTGATATGACTCGGATCAAGTGTCCTGTGCAGCTCCACGAGGAGAGCAAGGCACGGCTGTGGTGGAGGGTTTGAATCCCTTAGGGGATGCAGACACTGCAAATATCTTCACTTAAGCTACTGCAAGATGCTTCACACAGGAAATGTCACATGTGTATGTAGCATCTCTATAAATGTAGTGCGTATTCCTGTATGTGGTGTAAGTGACTGCGTTTATTTAGATCTCAGTCAAAACTCTGCAGCTCTGTGAGAATGTAGTGGGGCTTTAAGCTAAATGTCAATGGGGAACCTCTGTATCCAACTTTGACTTTTTATTTTAAAAGGTCAAAAGATCCAAAGAAACCACAAAGAAACAAACAAGAACACTATGAAAAACAAAATGATAACAGAAGAAAAGATCCAAAACGACCACTAAAAGTAAGAAAGTGAGCACTAGGAGATTCAAAATAACTGCAAAGAGAGACAACATGGCCTCTGGGACACAAAGTGACAAACAAGCTACAAAAACTGAGGACAAAGAGAGAAAAAATGACTCACAACTTCAAAACGAGAAGTTGTATAAGTGTAGAGCAATGCGTCAGAGTATTAAATCCAGCTGACTAATAATGTGTTAGTCCAAAATAAGCATGTTACTAATCAGGGAATCCATGTTATTCCTATCAAAACTGGCACAAGGCCTGGCAACTTTCTTCGACATGTGTCCTGCCTAGGTGGAGCCACTGAAGTTTTAGTGACTTTTTTATCCATCCATTATTACTAGTAATTAGTGGATCTAATTACCGTTTAAAAAAAAAAAAAAATTTGTATACACTGATTAATCCACAGAGTATAACACGGTAGTAGAAGACAGTATTACAGTATTTTTTTTTTCTTAGCTTTGCACCTGGAAAGATTGGAAATGCAGTTTACTAGAAGCAGAAAATTAGAGGTCATCCAGGTCTTTATGTCTTTAAGACATTAATGCAGGTTAACTAATTGTTGTGTGTTTTCTGGCTTCATAGATAAAGGATAGATAAAGCTGGGTATCATCTGCATAGCATTAAAAATGGGCTTTCTATGTATTTTTCTTCTAACGGCACTGCCTAGGGGAGGTATGTATAATGTAAACACAATTGTTCCTAGCATGGAACCCTGTGGAAGTCCAGAATTACCTCGGTCTGTGCATGGGACTCTCTGTTTACTGCAGCGCAGTACCTTTAATGCCTACAACGTGCTCTAAATGCTGCAAAAAAATATTATGGTCAACAGATACATATTGTAGCAGCAGTTGTAATACAGTGTATCGCCACATGGTGGCACCACTTGTGTTATGACCAAATTCAAATTTTATTTGTCACATACACAATCATACATAGTACGACATGCAGTGAAATGCTTGTTGCTGTGCAACGCCTAACCATGAGAAAAAACTTAACATAGACATAAAAGTAAACAAAAAAATAACTAGCAAGAAATTTACATAATATACAAATCAAAACATTTACAGTCAAATTGAAGGAAAAAATATAAATTAAAAAAAGATAGAATGTGCAGATAAGCAAATTTAAGAAATTATAAAAGTGTGCAAATAAACAGTGTGCAGAGTAACAGTGTGCAGTGGAATAAACAGTTGCTGATGTATAATAATGAGACAGAGAGAGTCCAGTCCTACACCTGGTTCAGGGACCGGATAGCCTGGGGGAAGAAGCTCCTCCTCATCCTCTCTGTTTTGGCCTTAAGGGAGCGGAAGAGCTTCCCAGACCTCAACAGTGAGAAGAGTCCATTGTTGGGATGGGAGAGGTCCTTCATGATCTTCCTGGCTTTGGTCTTGCACCGCTTGGTGTAGATGGACAGCAGGTGAGGAAGCTCATAGCGAATGATGCGTTCGGCCGAGCGCACCACTCTTTGAGGATCTCGTCTGTCCTGCTTGGTGCTGTTCCCAAACCAGGTGTGGATGTTCCCCGTCAGGATGCTCTCGATGGTGCAGGAGGAGAAGTTCTTAAGCACCCTCAGCAGCAGATGGAAGTCTGTCAGTCTTCTGAGGAAGAAGTGACCAGTAGTCACCCGTATTTTACTCTTCTTCATTGTATACTCTCATGTAATGGATTCCTCCACGTGTACGGGCACCAGTATGCTCTCCAGTAACATGTGGTAAAGCTGGAACTTTTATTACTGATATGTAAAAATAAATAATTACTTGTGCAAAGTTACAAGTCGTTGCTTGTTTGCTATCCACTCGCACATGGCTAGCTTCATCTCTGCTGCACATTATAATATGGACAGTTATGTATTGCATACACAACTGTATTACATAATTATGTTTCATGTTTTTATAATATGTAATTTAATTGTCTTTTGTTTCTTGTGAAATATGACACATTCCCACACACACATTCAATAACTTTATCCCTATAGCATTCCTCTCTTAAAAACACTAACTTCATGGTTGCCTCCATGTTTTGTGTTTAAGGAAGATCTGTAAACTGAAGCGTCAAAAAATAACTTTTCACAAACAACAGTAGTCCCATTCTCTGCAGATGAATATGTGACGATACGAATACGTAACATTCTTTAAAAAAACATTACCTTGGACTTAAAACGACCAAAGTTCAGGGACTTCATGTTATTGAATAAATATTTGTGACATTTGATCAGTGTATTGGCTCTGGCCGAGGTCTCTGCTGTCCTCGTGCATTTCTATTTATAGTGTTTCGGCTTTTATTTTTATTGAGGTCTTCATCAAAACCCAGGCCAGATTTCAGTTCATTCATACATTCAACTGTTTATATCATTAAAATGTTTGAATTTCAGCCTCATAAAGCTCCACCTGCTGCAGTCAGTGCCCGTCGCTCTACTCTCTCGCCAGTTGAATACCTCAAATGTTCTGTAATGGTGTTTCAGGCTCTTAATCAGACACCAGCCTCAGAAAAACCACAGTGAGAGCTTTTCTTTTCCCCGGGTCGGTGGATTTAGACAAACCGCAGGACATAATCCCATTTTCCCCTCACAGACAGAGCTCTGAACCTGGTGAATTTTGTCCTCTAAGTAGTGAAGGCGCCGTCCTGCCCTCCGCAGTCCGGCACTCAGCCAGGGGCAGGGTGGGGGGTCCCCAGTTTGAACCAACCAGGAACAGCAGGAATACACCCGACAGACTATCTGGGAGTGCAGTGTGGGGTCCAGATGATGATAGAGATGAAGAAGCTGTGAGAACTGGGCTGGCTGCCGGAATACAAGACGTTTTCCTGAACCAGTATCAGCCATATGTTCAGGGTTTGTGGTCCGAACTTTCCCTTCAGTGAACCGGATCATTTTGATATAAATATGTGTAATTCTCACCGTGGCTCAAAGAAAGGGGATTTGAAGAAGGCAGCCCAGTTGTTAAAAAATATATATGCCAAACCAAACTGGAACCACACTTCAGACCTGCTCAAAAATCCTCTCTGTTAACAGGTGGACTCTGAGGAACTTGATTTCTTTCTCAGACTTTACATCAACACTGGATGGCAGGACCACCAGTCGGTTTCGGGTTTAACATCAAACCTGCTGAAGCTCACAGAATGGGTGGATCAGGCAGTGCTGCGGGGTCTGAGGGGGTAACCTGAGCAGGCATGGAGAATTAGACTGCAGCCTCAGGTGTGTTTGGACCCAGAGCAAACTTCCTCTTTTATGTGAGGAGGCAGAGGGCAGCACTTGTTTCATCCAAAACCCTCACTCTCATCAGACCTGTCGATGTTTTTCCAGTTTTCAATAGTTTTAGTGAGCCTGTGTGAACCTCAAGCCTCAGTTTCCTGTTCTTAGCTGACAGGAGTCACTGGTGTGGTCTTCTGCTGCAGTGATGCTCTTTTGCACAACTTGGTTGTAACAAGTGTTTATTTGAGTTATTGGTTGCCTTCCTATCAGCTCGAAACAGTTTGGCCATTCTACTGTGACCTCTGACATCTACGAGGCATTTGCATCCAGAAAAACTGACGTTCAATTTTTTATGTTTTATACAGTGGGCCCAGTAGGGTGTGTGTGTGTGTGTGTGTGTGTGCGTGCGTGTGTGTGTGTGTGTGTGTCATTGTTATTTCGTCTTAGTAGTTTTTGTACTTTATTTGAACCCTTTATTAAATTACTGTTCATTTTCTTGCTGACGTGTAAGTGTATTAAATGAAAAATATAAATTGTTGTAATTTCTGTGCCGTGTCCAGTTTTTCCTCCTGTATGATCGCTACTTTCTCTCGTGCTTTGCTGATGTTTTGGGTTCCCAGGCCGGTTGTGGAGAGAGTGGTCTACCATATTGAGTCTGATGTAGAAAACAAGACTTCCAGGTCACGTCACCCTGATTGGTAACATGGCACGATCGTTTGGCCTCCCATGGGAGTTTCCTCCTTGCACACTTCCCTCGGGTCCCCAAGCTTACTGTTGTCCCCTTCATGTCCTCCACCCTGTAGGCTCTCAACCTGCGGCCTTCAGCCTGTGAGTGGGTGTGGGGGTGCAGGCTGGCGGCAGTGTCAGAGGTGGAAGTGGATGAAGTTTCCAGATGCTCACCAGTGTTAGGACTGCTGACACTGCAGCTTTGGTCTGTTTGTGTACACTTAATCCACAATTTAGGGTTTTATATTGTTGGTTTGACACAATCGCCTTCATTTGTACTGTGCAACAACCTGTTTGTTGTTGTTGTTGTTGTCAAGACGCTCTCAGTGAAGTGAAATGCAGCCCGATTGTTCTTTGTATTTATCATAAAATCAATTCTTTACTGTGAGATAGCCATAATCTTTCCTGTGTTAGCTCGAAAATAACATCCTTGTGAAGAAATATTCAAGAATGTATAAAAAACATGCCTCCAGCAAAAAATCTGAACGTTTCCAGAGTTCCCCAAAGCCTGCAAAACCTTAACGTTTACTGCATGGTAATTTAATGTGGACATGCAGTGACATCATAAAGATGATTTCATTTAGCAGCCCTTGCGTTATTGTGTGCAGATATACAGTATCTAGTATATGTCTAACATACATATGACATATAATATTCTCTGTGTTGTTTCTGAGTTCTTGATTCAGTAAAGATGAATTATATCTGTATTCCTGTATTTCTGTCTGTTCAGAAGTCATTCATAGTGTTTACGTTTCCTTATGACCTTTGACCTGCTAACAGTGGGTCCCTGTCTGAGTGTAACAGGTGCCTGCCCATCTGTGAAACATATAACAGCTCTGATTCACTGTGAGCTGTTAACGACCCTGACTGATCCTGAGAGATGTACACATGTAAATTATGGATATACATAGTGAATTATCATCGTATCTCTAGAGAATTTGAAAATATAATATTAATAGTGGCAAACCTATCTGTAAAATGTATCTATCATTTTATTTAATGAGGGTTGTTTGGGTTTTTTTTGCTGGTGTACAAGTGCATGGAAGTGCAACAGAGTCTGTAGCCATAACAGTAGTAAAGCACACAGTTACACTGGCTCCCAGCATGTTTCTGATTGCATTTTAGGATTTCACCTTTAGGGGTTTCTACATGACCGTGCTTTTATAGCGAGACCTCTGAGCGCCATATGCATCTTCTGGCTGAGGTCTTTTTTCTGTATCAGCCAACAACTAAACAGGACGGTGTTTGCAATCAGGATCTGGAGTGGTGGAGTCACTGACGGCCTGGCGGTCCACTCTTAAAAATGTTTATGGAATAGCATGCAGCTTGATTTCCCGCTGAACTGTTTATTGGTCCCTAATTCTTTGTTTTAATTTGTTGCTACTGTAACACTCTTTACAGTTTGTGCTACAGAAATATTGTTTATTATTATTATTATTATTATTATTATTATTATTATTATTATATGTGCATGATTGACTTGTAATGTCAATATCTCATTTTATCATCAGTAAACAGTTATTGTGACACCACCAAGAAAACAAGTGAACGTTACATCAAATCTAAACATTCAGCAAAGGATTATTTACAAAACAAAAACAAATGTAATCAATAGTATGATTATTGGAGATTATTCATCATGTTCTGAAGCCTGTATTTGAACTGAACCGAACCCAGAGTTTCTTTTTTAGAAAATGAGACTCACGTGTTTGCTAACTGTACAGAAAGTCAGCAAAACTTCTTGGTCGGCATTTATAAATGTCAAAAGTTGATTCTGTATTTTAGTGGTCAGTAAATAGCAGCAAAATGTGGCCCTCTAATAAAAATATTTACCCTCCTGTGAAAAGTTTCAACTCTCCATTTTAAACAACAGTGCAGTTACAGCGTTCGTGCAATCTTCTTCTAGTCACTTATTTTTGTGCTATTATGTGCTGTTCGAACGTTTTGTTCGTGACAACTGTCGACGGGTATTATACAGATGAATATTTTTAAAAAGTAAAACTGGGGAAAAAGCAGCCATACCAGCACCTGTCGGTATCCTGAGCAGCACAGAAAAAAAAGAAAAACTGCAAAGCTGAAAACTAACTGGATGAACTGGTTTGCCCTCCTGTGCCTGTCATGCAGCATTCGAATGGTTTGAACTTGTGTGGTTCATTAGACTGAATGTAAGGCGTTCCCTGGTTCAGATAGAAATATTGTCCTTTACGGGCAGCTAATCAGACGAAGTAGACGAGAGCAGATCAAACCAAATATCAGATCAGTACTAGAATGATGGTATCCATATTTTGTTTCTATCCTTTAAGTTCAGTATGTAGCCCACTAAACTGTGTTAAATATAAAAATATACCTCAAACACACACTGTGAAAAATGTCTGAAGCTTTTTGAGGATGAACTGAGAGAAAAAAGGATCGTTTTCAGATGTGAATGATGTAAAGTTACTCTATAAGAATAAAAATATAAAATGTTAACCCTGCAACCCCCCCAGGGCATACCCTGCCTCTTTCACCCTGTGGTAGCTGGGAGAGGATCCAGCCCCCCTGCAGTACTAATAAGGATAAGCAGAAGAGAAGGATGGATCGATGGTTGGATGACAGATATAAAATAAAAAACTAAAGTAAAACTCCAGAGAGGAGCAGCTGCCTCATGTGGTGAAAATCAGAACTGAAGCCATGCAACTGTAACTGAGTCTGAGCTTTGAACGCACCACATATTGCAGTAAAACATTGCAGCCTTTGGCTTTCTTTTTTCTTCCTTTTTCAGTTATTAGAAGTGACTTTTAGGCCTTTTGCGCTTCTCAGTCCACTGTTAAGGTGACATTTCCCACACTGGCTCATTCATCTTTATTGCTGAGACAAACAGCAGCAGCATACGTCACATACGCTCAGTGTTTTGTCTCTGTGGTTTGAGAGTAACAGGTGAGAGGATAAGTTTAAGTTGCAGGTTGCTTCCTGTGCCCCCTGGATCTCCAGTGCAGGCTGCTGTCTGTGACTAACAGCCTCACAGGCTTCATGAAAGCAGAGGTATTACAGTTAAAAAGGATTTAAACGAGCTGGAGCGGGATACAGGTGTGGAGTGTGTTCATATCATGCTTTGTTTGTTTCATGGAAACTCGTTATAAACCCGTGTTAGACATGTCCAAAATCTTTATACAATATAGAAGATGAACTACATCGCACTTATTTCTGTTGTTTTTGCAAAAAAAAACGAAAAGAAAAAAGCAGGTCAAAGTTTAAAGTTCAAATATTCTCAGGTCTCATTACAGTCCACCAAAGCTGTGATGAAACTGCCAATTAACCAAAGTGTCAATACCTGCAGAGAACACCTCTCCCTCCTCACAACGTCTCTCTTCACCCAATACGCTAATCTGGTCCCGGGCTAAAGGATCTCCATAGTGCACATTCCCAACCGAAGGCATTCAGACCTTTGGGGTTTATTTCGGGATCATGCAACTATCCCAGTTCTGCTGCAGGACTATGACTCCTATTTCAACACAGAGCTTCCTGTTGTTATGTCATTTACTGTAGTTAAGATCAAGGATTTTGCTTCACAGACTAAAAATAAAAACTTGGCTATGATTTCTGATTTTAATTAAACTTTTTTTTTAATCAATGAATTGTGTACAGCTTTCAATATTCCAGCATGGGCTTCCTTTAACACAAAGCCCAGTTTGAGGTGTCCAAATCACCTCAACTGGCTCCTTCCCATCAGTCGAGGTGATTTGGGGAACTGATTAAAGTGCATCGTCAGCACATCCCTTTCTAGGTTTTCAGACACACCCAACCCTGGGAGACCCTGGGGTAGACCAGAACCCACCGGAGAGATTATATCTGTCATCTGGCCTGGGAATGCCTTGGGATCTATTATTGGAAAGTGTTGCTGGGAAGGAGGACTGCAAAACCTGCTTACCTTGTTTCCACTGCAACCTGACTTTGGAAAAGCAGAATATGATGGACGGATTCCAGTTTTGTGTTTTACTTTTCATCTGAAAATGCCATCTCAGCTAGGTCACTTCACATCTCTCACTAACAGCGGTTATTGTTCATCTCAGCCTCACAACTTAACGGTTTCATCACTAAATTAATTAACTTTTCCCCAAAAAAGCACGTAGCACAAAACCTCTGGTCAGCACTTTATTATAAACAAAGCTGCTGCTGCTCTCGGTCCTTTTGCTCTCCTCTGTGAACAAAACCATCCAGATGGAGGACGTTCTGCTGCTTTGAGCTTTCTCACAGCCGTCTCACAACGTTGCTGTATGGAGATTTTTACCAGTTTTAAAGATGTGGTTCCACTACATCTACAGAATCTGGATGAGTGAAAATGTTGGCAAAATCCTATCTTTGGGTAGTCGTCAGTAAGATTATTCTTCAATGACCACGAACATTTCTAGAAAATGTCATGGTGGTCCATGTGTGTGATATTAACATTGCCATCCACAGAGACATGCCTCTATCATGCTGCTGGGGCAACAGCTGGGCTGTTCAGACTTTGGGAACAAATTGTACCAGATGCTTAATTTCCTAAAACATTTAAGAAAAAAACATTTGTGGCAAATCCTTAAAAGCATTTGGGCTTTTAGAGATAGTAACTGTCATATTTTCTGTGTTTTTCAGCTTTAAAAAACTGTCTGAATTATAAGAAGCTCACAAACGTTTCTGTATAAAGTTCTCAAGGAGCTTCAGATGTCTGGTGGTAAATATGACATGTTTTCTATATTTCCTAATGGTGCATTCTGCTGGGATAAGTTCAAACTATCAAATACAGCTATATTTAGTGTGAGTGTGCTTGGCTGATTTGTTCATTTTTAAATGTACACGTTGAGAGAAATGCAGGTTTCTGTACCCAAAATTGTTTGTGATACACAAACTCCAGCAGTGGACCAGTGCTCACACATCACCACAGGAGAAATCCTCGAGGATAGCGGACCTGTCAGCAGGTGGCTGGCCTTGGTTCTGAGTGCTTTTGGATGTAAGGAGAGAAAAGTCGACCCCCATCTCGATGAAAGCTCATTTAAAGCTCTGAGCCGGCATACATGGCTGCACCATTTTTAAGAACCTGTCTTTTAACACTTGCAGAGAAGTGCAGGAGAATATGTGCTGCCCTGCGAGGCTGGGGTTGGGGTTATAAATGGATCTCAAGGGACCGCTTCTGACTGACGAGGGCCAAACTGCAGAGGACGCCGATGGTCCGGTGGCCACTGCCTCACTGGACGCCAACGAGAAAGCTGCTGGATTCAGGCCGGAGAAGAACTGAAACCCAAGCATCATTGAATATTTCATCGGACATGTGGAGAGTCACTGCTGTTTTGGAAATGTGATAGTTAAGTGTCAAACAGTGAGTTACAGACATGCAGGAGGATGCCAAGTTCAATGCCAAATTAGAACAGCAACAAACAATGTGATGTATCAAGTTTCACCAAGTCATTTACGAAAAGCAACTCATCTTGGGCTTTTTGATCCTAATTGGAAGACGGTAAAGTTGTAGCACTGAAACAAATTTTGAATTTCTGAAACTAAGAAAACTATTGTGGGGATTGAAGTCATTCTACAAATACATCATTTTTAACAAGCATTATCGACAAAAAACAAACATCTGAACATGTAAGTAAAGTAACAAATGTTTGTTGGTATGCAATGGGAACAACTGTAGACTGTATATTATCAATAAGGACAACAAGTATCCATCGCTGGATTTCTGTACCTTATCAGTCTCTGGCCCACTCTCCTTTATAACAATGCTTCAGTTCATTGAAGTTTGCAGACTTCGTTTATGCACAGCTCTCTTATGGTCCCGCCACAGAATGTCAATCAGGTTGAGGTGTGGACTTTGACTGGGCCGTTGAAACAGCATTCTGTTGGCGATGTGCTGTTGTGCTTGGGATCGTTGTTGTGTTGCATGACCTTTGCAGTTTGTTCAGATGCAGCTTTGTAAACCTAAGCCATGCTGCCTTGCTCTTTTCAGAGAGACGAGGTTTTCTCCTGGCAACCCTTCCAAACAAGCGATACTCGTTCAGTCGGATTGTATTTTCATGAACTTTAACATTTAGCAGTTTACTGAGGTCTGAGGTTATTTGCAACTTAAGGCCGTTATAACTTTGGGACAAATTTACTGACAAGTCCACTCCTTAAAAGACTGTGTTAATGTACACGTGAATACTTAAGACCAACAAAGTGCCCAAACATCTGCTAACATCTGCTAGATGTGGTTACAGAAGCTGATGATCGGTTAATCAAGTGCATTTGATTAGCAGCAGTGGGCTAATTTTCAAATTTCACAGCACTGCATAGAGTCCTTTTGAAATCTGAAAATTTCTCAAAACAACATAGTGTTAGAGAAGTCCTCAGTAGAAGGAGCATTGTTTGGAGTGAAGTTGTTTTCCCCTGAGCGTTTTAGGTCCTGACAAGATTGGATTAACTCACTGATTCAATGACGGACTCAGAAACCTCAGCGTCTGTGACCTTATGAATGGAAAAGGATTGGTCGCAGCAAGGTCATAACCTTTCTGGTCATTTCCTCTTTTTAGCTTTAAAGAGTGGATACTTCAGAGCCAACAGGGAATTCAGAAACACAGCTAGGATACATTTTCTCTCATTGACTCTTTGATTAGGAAAAACATTTTAAGATTGCTCGATTTTTAACCACAAATCTGACATCAAATTATGATTTTGTTTAAAGTACCACACTTTCCAAGTATATATAGTTTTTCTGAATGTTAGGTTTGAGAAAGTTGGCTTTTGGTTTGTTTTTGTTGTAACTTACTTTTAGTAAGACATTATCTACAGAAATTATCTAAAAACGTTACAAAAATATGACTGCCATGTTTTAGCTTAGCTAAAGTCATTTTAATGGAATATTTTTGTCCTGTCTTCCTTCTCTCTCCCCAACCGGTCGGAGCAGATGGCCGCCCCTCCCTGAGCCTGATTATGCCGGAGGTTTCTTCCTGTTAAAAGGGAGTTTTTCCTTCCCACTGTCGCCAAAGTGTTTGCTCATAGAGGGTCATATGACTGTTGGGTTTTTCTCTGTATGTATTATTGTAGGGTCTACCTTATGATATAAAGTGCCTTGAGGCGACTGTTGTTGTGACTTGATGCTGTATAATTGAACTGAATTGAACCCAATGCCAGTATTTTAATTAGACAAACATGTAAATATTTCTTGTCCTTGGTTTAAGTTTGGGGGTGGGGGACTTTCATGTCCAGCAGGTCACAGGCTGACCCGAAGTGGAGCCTCCACTCAGACAGGATCCTAGGAGGAGACATAAACACCCAGCCATGAGCTGTCTACTCCACAGTCAGTGGCATAAGTGAGAAGTTTTTTTTCTTTTTTTGCACAATTCGTATGTCAGTTTGATACGTGAGCAGCAGAACTCAGATGCTGCCTATGTTTACTCTGAGGTGAGGCCAGCAACCAGACTGAAAACGATACCCCAACTGATGTTTACTCAACTGCTGTGTCCTAACCTTGGTACCTACGGTGGCTCCTGACATGATCCACCTTAATACTGACAAATGACTTTCTGACCAGGAAGATCCAGAAGCAGACAGGGGAGGACTGGGCAATCAATCTGTGAGGAGGAGACTGAAGATTTTGAAGAATTTCATTGCTAAGGTGAAGCCTAGCTATGCATCGCTGATCATAAAGACTGTGACCAGTTTGAACACCAAAATCATTAGAATGATAAGGGATGAACAAAAATTCTCTCACATTAGTTTATTTCAGTTCAGTGAGCACTTTATTAGCGTTTCTATAAAAATGTAGCCTGGTCGTGAGAACTTTGGTTTCTGGTGATGGCCTTACATTTCACACACGTGTGAATAAACGAATTGAAGAGTTTTCTTGGTAAGATTTCTAACAATACCAATCAATCATGCTCTAAATCTGGTAGGAGTGTTGCTACACACCGTGTACTGACCATGTTTTGATGATGAACATGAGAATGGTTGACGGGGCTTCAGTAGTCTTGCCAGTAACTGCATCTGATTCCAGCAGAATATATTTGATGTGGTTGCACAGGAGGTTGATCGCATGATTCCAAAGAAATGTGAGCAACATCTTGTAGAGTCCACACTACAGAAAGTGGAAACAAAGCAAAGCAAATGACAAGAATAGAGGAGATCGAGTCATCATGCAGCTCATTTAACATCCACTGGTTCTCCACTGATATGGTTAGGTTCACATCTACCCTTCTATGTGCCATTATACGTGGCTGTTATACATGCTATAACAGAAGGAAAATGCATTTAAGATAAGGTTGTGTTTTTATATCATCTCAGGTGGCTTTACTGTAGAATTGTTCCTAGCTTGTCGTACATTATAATGAATGATAATAGCTCTCATCTGTATATAATAGTTGCCTCAAAGCTCAGAGACTCTCCAATAAATATAAAATTACCTAAATAAAACTAAACATAAATAAAAGCCATTTACATACTTTTTTTTAACATGATTTGTATAAAAAAAAGTTGTTGTGTTTTGGTGAAATTTTGACATTATGGATTTGGTTATATTATAATATAGCTGATTGTACCAGGAAGTTTGGAAGCAGCTTGGTGCTCAGTGCAACCATTAAATAACTCTGTCATCAGCATATAGCTAGATCTCTAGATCAGGATAAAGCAAAGGACGTTCCTGGTGACTTTTTTAGATTAGACTGTTTACAGCCAAGACACAAGCCTCTCTTCCTGTGGAAACATCTAGTCTATTTAATCTTTACTGAGATGGTGAAATACACAGACGAGGAAACAAATGAAACCACGGCAAACAAATGTGTTTCATCAACATCAGTTAAGAAAACATCAAATTGGGACTAATCAGGGTTTTTATCTTATTCATACTAAAACACATGTGCTGAGGAATATGATGTTTGTGGCTTCCATCGTTGAACACTTGATTGCTTTCTATAACAGAACATGTTTGTATTCAGAGTGTCGAAGCCTCATTGTTTCTCGCTAGTACATTTTGGGGTCAAACTCTTCGACTACAACACCTTGAGCTTGTTAATCAGCTGCTCCTGATATTTGGACATTGGCCTTGACCTCTGTGTGACCTCTCCTGACTGAATCCTTAGTGTCAGGTTTCTCTGTCCAGCCACTGAGAAGGAAACATGGGATGATGTGGCAGTGCAGAAAAAACCAGATGGAGTGAGTCACACTGCAGAAAAGATTCAATTTGATGAGTGATTACATGTAATATTAACTGCACTTAAAACCCTTTCAGTGAAATTCAGCTGGGTTCGTGTGTTTATCTTAAATCAGGTGATGATGCTGGAGACTCGCATGTTAGCAGTTGTTGCTGAAAAACCCCTAATGAGCAGCAGTCATGACCACTGCTCCCCCTGTCCCAATTAAACCTGATAGCTAAAAGCAAATGTGACAGTGGTGCTAAAAGTGAAATTTAGCTCATTTTCCCCTCAATGTATAAACTATTAAACGTATAAACTGTTAATAACGTTAAACTGATTTCATATTTAGCCATTTTTTTAAATAATATGTTTTTTACTTCATGGTTCCTGCATTTATGTCATGTAGTAGTGAAGAAGTTGGTAACTTTGTGTCTCTGTGTCTGTGTTTGTTGGTTAAACACAGCTCCGTGTGTGCGGGGCTGCCACAGACTGTGAGAGGGACAGGTGAACTGAATAGTTTGAGAGCTGATGACGACATGCTGTGCTACTGTAAACGCAGCGAAAGCTTCTCAGCAATTATTCATGAAGCTGAAACGATCTTGCAGAGGAAACTATGGAGCAGAGTACGCAGCCCTAGGATGTCAGAGTTGAATACTGTGAAGGCTTTTGGAAATCAGGAGTGACACATTTGGAACTGGTTGGAAAACTTTTGGAGAGAGCGTTGATGCCGTTTATATATGTTCAAAACAATCGAATGTAATATATCTGCAGCAGTTGGTTGCAGTCACCATGAAAGGTTTCATTACATATGTATTTTTTGGCGTGTGTTCAAATTATTTCCTGTTCATCTTTGTTGATGTCAGAATGTGTTGTAGTTGATTCTGATGTGCGATCTAATGAACTGTGTGTCAGATAAATGCCAAATACCTGACCTGTTTAAATCCTGACACAAATACTTCAATCAGGGGTCTGGAACCAAAAGCCTTCAATTTTTCTCCTGCTGTAAGTGAGAAATCCGTGAATTTGTAATTAAATACAAGACAGACTGTGTGTGCGCACACACATACACACACACTTATACACCTGTCTTTCTCTACTGAAACTGTGTCTTGAGAAGATATTAGTGTTTTACCCTAACCCCCCGTCTGACCACATCAGCACTTTTTGCTGAAGGAGGTTATTATGAGTTCACTGGACACCATGTTCAGAGGTGTTGGGTCACTTCCTGAGAAGCACATGTCACGCGCTGTCCCTACATCATTGTTTGGCCAATCACTTTTCAGCTTTCTCTGCATTTGTTCCCTTGGTTATTGTTGGGGTTTTGTCAAATCTCTAACCAGCACCTGTCTCCTCAGGCTGATTTCACACTGCAGACATTTCAACACCAAACGTCTGCTTTGAGTTTTCTCAAAATGAGTCCACACCAGCAGAGGACTTAATACAATAATAACTTGGTTACATCTATATTAACATTTTTATATTTCTACATTTTAAAAAAGCAGCTTGAATTAAAATGTAAATTTGCCATACAGCTTTCCACCTGTCTGCACTACTGCATACAAACCAACGTACTGGAACTGGAGTTAATGGCAGTGCAGGCTCACCGCCCTGATATTGCTTAATCTAATGATTCCTGACTTACTGACAGTAAATGGGTGAGCTGATAATCTCAGTTAACACTAGCCAGCCTGGTTAGCAAGCTGTATTCATGAACTGTACAGGCTGGTATAATGCTGAAAATCCACTTACAAATACTGAAACACTACTTTGTTGTGATATGAATGGCTGTGGGGGAGGTCTTTACCAGCAGCAAAAGCTATAAAACGTATAAAAAAATTTGTTAAAAGTCCAAAACTTCATATATTTCAAAGCTGACTAGCAGGCTAACTCTTTTCCAGGGCGGATTCTGGGCCCCAGACCTTATGTTTGACACCCCTTTTGGTGCGAGCAGAATCTATTCACATAAACTAAAAACATTTTGTGGCTTGTAAACAGAGTAAAGTTGGACCT
>VOQK01004805.1:12238-26912 GCA_015052645.1 Benitochromis conjunctus
ATATAGATATAGATATAGATATAGATATAGATAGATAGATAGATAGATAGATAGATAGATAGATAGATAGATAGATAGATAGATAGATAGATAGATAGATAGATAGATAGATAGATATGTATATATAGATATATATATAGATATATATATATAGATATATATATAGATATACACTGTAGTATGGTGCCACCTTCATGTGACAAGTAAAAAACCCACAGTAATTCTGTATTATTCATTAAATATACATATCGTGTAGCAATCTTGGTTTTGTCAAAGGAATCCAGCCTTGACTAAGCCATCACAAATATAAAATATTTCAGTAGATAGATAGTATAGCCTGATAGTTGGACAAATGATGTAAGTAAGAAATTTTAAAATGACATTGTCATGTCTTTTTGGTTGTTAATATAAGTATTATTAAAATCTTTACTGTCCACATTGAGTAAAAGCGTATGCCTGAACAAATTATGGTTTGGGTCAAATAGTGGTTCTATTAAATAAAAATTATAAAATGAAGAATAAGAATAGCCGACAACTTTGTTTGTTTAGGATTTCTCTCGAAGCTCTCCCATGACTGCTGCTTTCTGGGTACGTGTCCATCCTTCTCTCGCTACACTCACTGGCTCTCAATCCTTCCCACTCCCATTTCACTCTCCGTCTCGACCTCCTCCTCTAAATGAAGCTGTTTATGTAACAGTGGAACTGTAATGCGACAAGTAAATGCTTTACCAAATTTACATAATGTGATCAAACGTGCTCTGTTTTGGTGAAAGTGCATGCATGTGTTTGAGAGAGAGACGCTCTATTACATGTTTGGTACTCACAAGCAGAAGAAGACGTGTGTGTCAAAGCAGTCTAGATGACTTGATCAAAAGGCATTTTTTAAAAGTTAGTAGTCATATTATATATAACATAATGTTTTCTTCTTTATATAATATAATGTGTTCTGAAATGATGGAAACATGACTGTTTGTTTATGCATGTGTAATTCATGTCTAAAAAAATCCTCCAGCACAATTTTTCAACTACATTCAACCAGCTGTCCAGGATTTCGTGTGTTCTCCATGTGTGTGTGTGTGTGTGTGTGTGTGCGCGTGTGTGTGTGTGTGTGTGTGTGTGTATATTTCAATGCTCTTATACTACATAGATGTTAATCACACTGTCCAAACCCTAGAGCATGATTTTATCTCCAGAGCATTAATTGAAGATGAATAGACTTTACTCAGTACAGCAGTACACACAATGCCCTGTGCAACAACAAAACCTCCATATTTGTACTTTTTACCAGGAAGTAAGAAAACGTTTGTGAAATGTAAACTGCACTGTACTTTAATCAGGTCTCAAATCAAAGTTCATGATAATTGCATTTAAAAACTGAAGATATATTTTAAGACTTTATAAACTGATAATTTTTGAAAACTATATACTTCTTGTTTAAAAAAAATAAATAAAAATGTAAAGGGTATTAAAAAAATGCAAATTTTTGCAAATGATAATACATTTTTATTTTCAATGTTTTAAGTCCACGAAAGAAAAAGTCTTTAACAGTAATTGTGAAATATGCCACACTTAAAGCACTCGCATACTTGTAAAGTATTAGTAGTTCATGAACTCATTACAGCAGGTCAGAAAATCCTCACCTCTCGACAGTTTCTGAGCTAAAATATTTATGTAGTAATCTAAACAACTGGCTGAGGATTTAAATGAAGCTAATTTAGACCCGAAAACCAGAGCATAGCTCTAAAAAGATATCAAAGAGTTTTCAGTTCCCACATTGTGAAATAATATTATTAAATGGCAGTTAAAGGCAGCTATGGGAGTCGTGGCAAGATCTTTAAAAGCGGGAAAAGCAGGCAGAAAGTCAAGCAAAGCCCAAATATGACTCCAGAGGACCTACCTGAAGGTTTATCAGACATATAAATGTTGATGTACATTTCTGTGCAGCACTGATGCACAGCAGGGTCTACATTAGTCATCAGACACTGACGCTGGTGAAGCGGTTGCAGGTGAAGTGTGCCTTTGAAGTCTGCAAAGCAACATCTGGAAAACCAGTCTTTTTGGAAACAAGTGCTGTGGGCAGATAAAGCCAAAATTGAGCTCTCTCGTTTTTTTGTGGGTGGTGGGGGACAGTTGATTAAAAGACTGCTTTTGCAACTGGGAAGCATATATGCAGGATTAATGAGAAGAATAGCTGGAACTGGATTCCACTAAATACCAACAACTTCTGGATGCAAATGTCAAGCAGTCAGTCTAGAAATTGAAACTGAGAAGAGGCTTTTGTCTTTGGAAAGGAGCCGAACCCTAAGGAAACCTTAAAATCTACTATAAACGACGTAAAGAAACACAAAGGGAAGCTTCTGAAGCTGTGCAGCAGTCCCAAAGATGTCTAAGATGATGTTTTGTTTTTATTTTGGGATGGGGGTTTTTTGTAGTTTTGGACAGACAACTGCATATTATCCAATTAAACAGAGAACAACTATAAAAATGTGAATAGATCATTGGGCATGGTCGGTTTGTACATCAGTATTTATCTCTTGTTTATTTAAAAAAAACAAAATTTTTACCCTTACGGGCAGCAAAATGATGAGCAATGAATGCAAAGTGTCCCAGACTCAAAATCATTCATCATTAGTAAGTACAGCACTCACACAGACACACAGACCATTTTCAGCACACAGTACCCATGGGAAATCTTTAATGGGGAACATTTATGATCCCATGGAGGCCAATTTTTCCTGAATTGATGTGCTGGATATGTGAGCCAAATGTAATGTCATTTCATTCTGGAGTTCATCTAGCAGTTAAAGTTGTGGCCGTTCAAGCCCATTCCCATAGTCTCAGAAAATCAAGTTCTTTATTGTACCTTTAGTTTCTACCAGTTGACTTCTGTGTATCTTAATGTAATGTAATTATTTACCACAGGCGGTGAAATTTGTGCAAATTTGTGAAAATCCTAAAGGAAGTAATCACAGTCAAATGTTACTAACCCATGCTGTGAAATGAAATGAATAATAATAGTTTCTGAATGAACTGGCCTTATATGTAACAATATTAGAACTCTGATTTTTATCTACCCACAGTTATATCCCTATAACATCTTAACAAATGTTAAAGTTACAGTGTGTAAATGTCACTGCTAGATGTCAGTAGATTGCATATTAGAGTCAGCTGAATTCTTGTTTTCTTACCCCTTCCAAAAACAAGTACAAAGTCCTACCTTTGCTAACTGCTGTAGGACAAACATGTTTTAGTCAGACAAGAGAGATCAAAAACATTACATTTAACCATAGTCAATGGAGTTTCTCACTATCTGGGTAGGCTGTCAGTTCACAGTTTAGCTCAGCTGTTGGTATGCCAGGCGAAAAGCATACTCAACTATTTACTCTGGCAGAAGTTGTAAAACTCTGTGAAAGGAGTACAATACAAGTGGAAGAGTCAGTGAAGCTCATATCTAATGGATGACAGGGATACTGAGGTGAGTTGTCGAGGATATCCCTAACTCTTCTGACAGAAAGCAGTGTTGTTTTGCTGGTGTTAGCTGCTGTTAGCTGCTGTTGGCCAGCATTAGTGAAACTGTCTTTGAAGTTGTTGAAACATTGTTGGGCTCTGATGCTTAGGGAATACGCTCATGATGTGTCAGTATCCTAACACAGAAACACTTATCCACACTAAACCATTGTGACCACAAACAGATCTGCTGATTAGTATGCTCCAGCTCAACTTAAGCATGTGGGGTTTTTCTCCAGGTGACTTCTGTGGTGTTAAGGTGGAGTTTCCTTATCATATTAATATGCCAAGGAGTGAATCGGCAGGGGCACAAAATCCACTTTTTAAATATTATCAACTATGTGTAACTAAGTATCAAGAAGTCCAGTTTTATGTCAAGAGAGAAAAAAAGGTTGAGAAACTGTGTAGCTGGACATCATATATAACACACAATTTAATCATAGGTGAGGCTCTTTTTTCAATTTTAGCCTTCACCTTATATCAGACCAAGGTTGACTGAATCTGTTCTACTGAAGAGGTGAAATCAAACAGTGCTTAAGGTGCCTACAGACTGAGGTTTCAACAACTGTATGAATTTATAGCAAACCACTGTCAAAGGGACACTGAAACAAGGAGGCCTTTTGCAGATAGATGACCTCACCGAGCACCACCTAGCAAGCATTAAATATAAAAAAAAATCTGCTGCTACAATAAAAGTTTTCCAGATTTAGTGTGTTTGACTCAAAGGTTTCTGTAACATGCCAGTAGTCTCTCCTTGGCGATATATAAAAGTGCTCATTGTGTATGACTAATTCCACAGACAAAGAGCTCTTGCAGGTTAGTCTAGACTCTAAAATGAACATGTCCTTAGCAACTGTCACATCTACAAGGAAGGTGTTGTTAACCAAAGAGTCCTCATTTAGTTTTCTCGGGGTTGGCCAAAGAGGGTGCTAATGAGAAAGCAGCTGGGAAGCTTTAGAAAGTAAACAGTTGGGTATACAGCAGTTGAGTATGTTTGATCTGGGTAGACTGTAATGTTTCTTCTCATGGTGATAACAGCTAGAGAACATGCTATACAAAATGCTTCAACTGGGCTAACTCAGTTAAATTTTTCCTAATTTTACTACCAAACATTTCATTTTGAGCATTCTTGATTTATTCTGATTTATTCTGTTTTATTCTGTTTGTTTTTGCAACGCTGCAAGATGGCTAACTAAGGCAGCTCCAAATTACGCATTGTATGCCCAAACTTTAAGCATTTAAGGAGTAAAATATATTTTGTGTTTGCTGCTGTTCCAATTTTGTTACAGTTTATTTATTTTTGGGGGGACATCATGAGTTTATATATATATATACATATATATATATAACAGCCCTGGACACTGAAGCGAAAAAGAAAAATAGTGCACTAAGCAGTTAGTGACTTTTCTTTTAATCGCAGGTGTTACTGCAGCTGAACACAAGTTCACCTGAAGTTTATTCACCTCTAACTCTATCTGCAGTTCTGTGTTCTCATAGCCCACGACATACCACCCACCATTCCTCCCAAATTTGATCTTTAAAAGCATTTTCTTCATATTGTCCCTGAAAAGAGCCTAAATGAGAAAAGCAATTAGATTTTTCTTTTCTTGGATGAACGTTTCCATTTCTGTACAGTCACATGTAGGAAACTGGAACTTTTTCATTTTAATTCAAGCGGTGATTTCTGAGATTAGGTAAATGCTTGGGGGGTGAGAAAGAGGCACGAGGTCTATAGAGAGACAAAGAGATGGACTTAAGCTAAAGTTAAAGTCCCTGCTCCTCTATGTGGGTCCCTTCCAGGTAATAAAAAGTAGTGACAGATATACTGAACTACGCTCTCTCTCTCTTGCTTTACTCTTTTCTTAATTTACTATTTCCCCCAGTCAGTCTGTCTCTTCTACCTGCCTACACCCTCTCCTCCTTTCTCCACTCCCTCCATCACCTTCTTCCCTCGGTCCCTCTGCGCTCTCCCTCACTCCCCAAATCTCCCTCCATCCATGCATCCATCCATCCCTTTCTGCTTCCCTGCCTCCCTCTCATCTCTCTTTATCCCTCTCAAAGGGAAATATCATAGAGAATTTGGCAGGTACTCCAAAGATAGAGAGTGGGCAGAGAGAGAGAGAGAGAGAGAGAGAGAGAGAGAGAAACGCAGAGCAGAAGAGAGCGAGAGAGCATTAGAGCGAAAAAGAGAGGTAAAGAGAGGAGGAGAGCCAGAACAAAAACGCTCTCACATCTAATTTTCAGATGGAGGTTTCTGTTTGCCGTGAATAATTTATCATTGCCGCTCTCTTCAGCATGTTCTGCATCTGATAGACATGTTTATTTAATGCAGACGTCCATTAAATATGTAGAGAAAAAAGAAAAAGAACACAGTGGTTGTTTAAAAATGATACATATAAATTATCACTGTTGAGAATACGTAAACCCTCCTGCCACAGTTGTTTGCAAGTCAGAAAAACAAACAAACAAAAAAAAAGCCTTTATATATCAGTGTTGCTTTTCACTGGTGACTGCAGGAGCGCTCCACGGGGAGGTCAGAGGTCATGGATGGCAGCACTGCAGCCTGTGGGGGTTATTTGACTTGCTGAAGGAAATGCAAGCAAGGGGAGACTGCTCTCAGCTCCTTTGATTAAAAAAAACACACACACACACACATTTGTAAGCACAATATTAGCCTAAAGCCAAATACAATGGTGTTTTGTATCAAAAGGGTAGGGGCTTCTATAATTGTGGATATTTGAACCAGTTCCTGGCTGCAGTCAGCGAGTGCAGTTTGGTGCCCCCTGTTGAAAAGCTATCATTCTTCTGTAATGACTGTTATCACCAGGGCCACAGGGATAAATATTGTGAAGTGTGGCAAAACCCTGTTATAATAATAAGAAAAATGTGCTCAACTCGTTACCAGGTACGTGGTCATAGTAAACAGCAAAACTATACCACAGTGCAAATTCAACTTCAGTTTGAGTCGGGTTTATTTATATAGCACCGAACCACAACGACAGTCACTGCAATGCCACTCACTGATGAATAGTCTCCTTTTTCTTGATGGTGGAATGAAAATGAACATGTTTCAGCTTCAAACAGAAACATGTCAAAATATGAATCATCCATCCATCAATCCAGATATTGGCATTATTGATACGAACACTGGTATAGGTATCAGATTGATTCTGGCGTGATAGGATCGATAGTTTGTTTCTATCCTCTACGTTCAGTATGTAACCTGCTGACTTCTGTTAAATTCATTCTGGGGGGTTTTTGTTAACTGTAAACATATACCTCAAGTGTGCACTAACAAAAAGCTGAGAAAGCTGAAAGGTGTGTTTTAACTAATTATTGAGGAAGTTAAAAAAAATCACAGTGATTCATGAAAAAGTGTTCAGAATTTGCACATGGATGATGATTCATCTCATAAATCATGAAATTCTGCTCTCTCCTACATAAGTTAAAAGTATCAATATTGGTATCGGCAATATTAGCACCCAAACTTTGCAATATCGCACAACACCACCATCCATCCATTTATCTTAGCTCTTTTAAGTGAAAGAGCTAGAGAGATGTGAAAGATGTCTCAAAAGATAGTTAAAAATCATGCTAACTAGTGCTTTTGGCTGCAGTTTTTAAAGGGGAAACGCTACACAGGCTAATTTACGCCATTGAGCCCCGCTGTCAAAAACTGACATAGATGTAACTCTGTCTGGGAAGCTGGATTTAAGAAATAAGTGCTTAAAGTTTTAAACATGTTTAACACCATCTTCTGTTAGTAAGGAACGTGATGTCATGTGGTTGGTTGGTTGGTTGGTTGGTTGCACCTAATAGACTTACATTAGTTTATGTTAGCTAACTAGTGACAGTTAATCAATAACTTAAAGGAAAATAACAACACAAAAACTAAAAATCAGTTTAAGGGGATCACTTTTGTGCTGCTTCTGGCTGCAACAATGAGTTTGATGTTAAGAAACCGACAATATATCGTCCACTTTCATTCTGTCTCTTTAGCAGTAATTGGCTACTCTGTATTAGCTAGCTGCACTCAAACGGGAAAATCCAGGTGTTAGCCGTAATGTTCAGGTTTGTAAAGCACTTCATAAATGACGACCTTGTTTTCGAGAACAGGGCTTAATGGTGCAAATTAGCCTTCATAGTCCACTTATAAAGGCTGCTTGTAACTTTGCACTGTCTACTTTCTGCTCAAATTTCCCACATTTGGGACTAATAAAGGTTTATCTTATCTTATCTTATCTTATATGTGTAGCGTTTCATGGGTCCTTTAAATAGTGCCCTGCAAACTGGTGACCCACCTCAATGCAGTTTGAGGGCCTATAGCTTAAAAATGTTCATAGTATAAAAGTAAAGTTTGTGATACATTTTTGTACAATAAAGAGAAACCTGTAGGCTGTCAGATAGAGGGACACTTAGATATAATTCTAAACAGAACAAAACTTAAACTGCTCCTCATGTAAACAAACATTAAGAAGCATAAGAATATTTTTGTTGTATCAAATGTCTGTAAGTCATTGGCAGGTTTCAGATTTGTATCTTGAAATTTGTTGGATTTAATTCTGCCTCTGTTAAAAACTGTTTAATACTTAAACAGTTTTTCTTCCTTCTCAGAATTTCTCCTCGTCTCTCTTGTGTCTTCAGTATTAATCAGCGTCTGTTATTTTTGTTTTGATTTGATTTATTGGGACCTTCTTTTACCTTTCTCAGTTGTCTCCTGTTTATTTTCCTCATTACTTTCTGTTCATTCCATGGGAAAGTCCATAGGAAAAAAGTGTCTTTAAGAAAATCACAGCAGGGTTTCACCGAATAAAGCTCTCAAAATATTTCAGATATTGTCCTCTTTGAAGCTTGATTCACATTTTGACAGCCACACTCTTTCCTGCATGTGTAAACACAGCTTTAAAATGAACACTGAGGTATCGCCAGCAAGTTTTCAACAAACCTATTAAGGCATTCCTGTCAATCACTGCTCCAAATGTAAAAATGACTGGAATTAGATTCATTTCAAAGTTTATTCCATCAAGCTGGGAAACATTTTGGAATTACAGGTGACTGGTTGTATATCTAAATTACAGAAGAATAAAGATACTTGTGTTGAGTATTTGACACAAGTATTCCATTTTTTTTGGAGCTGTAAAAAGTTTGATGCATTTGTAATGCACGCTGTGTGGAAATCATGAACAATATCACAAAAAGTGGAAAAGTTGCTTTGACATATTCTAACAAGAGCATTGACTCGCCTTTTTTAGCTTCTATATTTGGTTTTAATACAAAATAATGATTTTTCTCTAAAGTAATCAAACACTGCAGAGCCTTGAGAAACACTGAAATTCACATTAAGCTGTCACATGCTGTGCTCACATGGATGCTTTAGGATATTTGAGAATGAATAAATGTCTCCATTTCACTAAGCCTGCAACATAAATTCAACAGTTTAAGTGGCGGTGTTTCCTCCAAAGTGGCTGTACTCCAATAATAGAAATTGTATTCAGCTAGTCATTTCACTTCTGATGAAACTGGATGTGTCATGTTCCTTGGGTCCTGGGCTCTGGATTTCAGTTTTCTGTTAGTTCATTATTTCCTTTTGGAAATTATTTTATAGTTTCTGTTATTGTTTTATTTTGTATTTCCTTGTCCTTATAAATTTTGTTATCTTCTAATGCTGGGTATTGGTTCCTTCTCATGAGGCACATTGTATAAAGTGCTTGTGCATACATATATATATATATATATATGCTGTCAGCATTAACAACGCAAAATTGGCAAATCCCCGTTAACGAGTTAAGGGGTTACTCAGCGTTAACGCGTTAATGCAGCTTAAACGCGTTAACTCCATCATCACAACCAACGCGATTAACAGTTAACCCATCTGGAGCGCAGACTGAGTCAAAATCCCTGAAAAGTCTCTGTCAACGCATTTCAGGCAGTTTGTCCAAAGTTTGTACATTCTGCACTCCAGACAGGTTGAGTGCGTTAGAAAATTTAATCGCGTTAATCATATAGATAGATAGATAGATAGATAGATAGATAGATAGATAGATAGATAGATAGATAGATAGATAGATAGATAGATATCAATCACTGTCTCCTCATCAATTATCACTGCAGACCTGGTCTCATAATTTTAATAAAAATGGCTACTCAAAAAATTGTACCTTTACTATTATTCAATAAATTCCAAAGGGTTCTGGCAAAATTGTAACATAAAAATTGTGCAGTCATTCAAAGGTCATGTCTGGATGGACGTAAAAATATAAATTGCAACTTATTTGAGATATGACAGCAAGCGCAAAATATACAGGGCATTTATGTAGCTGTTTACTCTAGAAAATTGGCTTTATGTAAATATATAGCTGCGGACTGGATCCTCATGGAGCTGACCATGCTACATCTTGGTCATTTTAGAAATCATAAGTCTTGAATTGCATTCTGCAATGATGATGATGATTTTACTGTTATGGTCTCAATAATTCTTATCATTATTATTATTATAATTATCTCACTAATGTTATAGTGGTCGTCTTTTGAGTTGTTCTTTTTATTTGGCGCACTTGTTGTTTGTGTTGTTTGCTTTGTGATAACCTGCACCGAAGGAGCAGTTAACAGAGAAAATGAGACACATCCATCACTCCATCACACACACACACGCACACGCACACGCACGCACGCACACACACACACACACACACACACACACACACACACACACACACACACACACACACACACACACACACACACACACACACACACACACACACACACACATGCATATACAGAAGGTAGAAATATACAGTAGGTCTACTGGCTTAAAAGTTTGTGGACACATAGATCACAATCATAAACAACAACATTACTATCAAAGAGCTGAAGAATCACTTGACTGCGTTTATTCAAAAAGAAATATCCAGCTGTGGTATTTTCCACAAATCTGTGTAACTTGCGTGCACATGCACACATGATGCAAAGTGTGTGTGTGTGTGTGAATATTGAGCACTGTAAACAGTGTGTGTGTGTGTGTGTGTGAGTGCGCGCGCTTGTGATCATGTGTTTATGTGTATGGCTGCGCTCTTGGCATGGTGTGTTGAGCACTGTAAGCCCATTTCCCAAAGCAGGATTTGATATACAAAAACGCCATCCAAACACTTCCTGGAACTCGTCCAATGAAATGGTCTGGGAGCATAGAAACTGTCATCTATTGGCTGTAAAGCAGGAAGAACTGGTTTATCAGGAGAGATTGACTTGTGACAGCTTTATTGTCCAAAGCATCCCTGGATGGCTGGATTATAGAGAGCATGAGAGGAGAGAGGGAGAAACTGAACAGACACAAAAAAAGAGAGAACATAAGAGGCTGAGGGGAGATGTGGGAGTAAGTTGCTGAAGATGTAAGTTTTTGTTTGTTTGTTTTTATTCTCGAGAGAAATCCAGATCATAAGCAGCTATAGGTATTTTATGATAAGCAAGCTGAGCATCAACATCAATGTAATGTATTCATCAAGACCCAATCATTTACAAACGTAATTCCAAAAATATTCAGATGCCGTGCAAAATGTAAATAAAAACAGAACTAAATGATTAGCAAAATCACTGAAACCCATGTTTTATTCACAACAGAACAGAGAAAACCTATCAAATGTTTGAACAGAGAAAATGTAGTATTTAAGGACAATATTAGTTCAGTTTGACAACACATCTCAACAAAGGGACAGGACCCTTGTTGACACGTAACATATCGATGCTTTGTGACAAATCGTCGGTAAGTTACGCGTTGGGAAGAGTGATAGACAGATTTTCATGATAGAACTTCAACCTGCATTTCTGGATGGCACAGTAAATTGTGTTCACATAATGATTTCTGGAAGTGTTCCGGAGCCCGTGCAGTGATTTCTAAGACAGAACCATTCCTGTTTTAAAAACAGTGCCACCTGAGGACCCAAAGATCACCGGCATCCTGATTTTTGATTCTCCAGATTTTCTGAAATGTACTGTATGTACAGTCTTGAGATCTTTTGAGATCTCTTCCCAGATGTATAACGCCCACTCTCATCCTGGGCCTTCTGACCTCATTCACCCATTCATACAAGCACTTTATCTATACTTTTAGTGCTAACTAACATTCACACTCCAATGGATGCATCGGAGAGCAACTTGGGGTTAGTATCTTGCCCAAGGGGGAGCCTTGGGCAAGGGGAGCCAGGGATCGAACCACTAACCTTCCAATCAGTAGCTGACCTGCTCTACCATCTGAGCTACAGCCACCCCGCTTGTGTGATTAGGTAGAGGATCATTAGGGGGTCCATGTCCCTCTCAGGGGACACTCCCATAGGGCTTAAATCTGGGACTCTCCACCATTTGACCTTAGAACTGAAGAAGCTTCTGGGATGAGCTTCTCGGTCTTCAAGCAACTTAAAGAAGTCCAGACGCTTTTCTTTTCAAGCTCCTTAGACTGGGATGACCTGGACGACTGACAAACCTTCACAGACACGCAGACAATCTTACTTCTGAGAAACTACATATCTAAGGTTCTCTTTTTATACCCAATCGTGTTCATCAGGTTTTGTTTCTGTAACTATAGACTGGCCTCCATGCATGAGAACAGTGAAATTCCTAGTTTCTACCACCCTCCATTCCAATACCTGAGTGTGTCTTAGTTTTACACGAGTCGGTTAGTTAAACATTTTTTTTCCCCTGTTTAGTTGACTAAGAAATTAGTTGCCAGGAACATCCTTAGTTTATACAATGATTGCGTGTAAGTGTCTTTCACCAAATAATCTGCAGCAGCAGATGGCCCAACACAGGAGAATGGACTTAGGTGCGGATACCACTCGGAGACGCAGAGACTGTAAGTGAAGTAAACTTTATTACAGAGCCCGAGGGAAAGCACAAAGTGTACAGGAATGCGAAAAAGTGCTACACACATTAACCATGAACTTAGAGCGAGCGACTAGGCGAATAAAAATCCTATAACTTTAATTCTTCTATGAGACACTGCAAACAAGAATACACCTCCAATGCTGAGAGCATGACTTGACTTTGTCTATGAAAATACTATGAACAAGCATACAGCTGCTATACTGTGAGCACAACTTCAGTGCTTCTATGATACACTGTGAATGAGACTTCTTATTCTAACAGGCTACACAACACAAACTGAAAACAAGGTGCTAGGTAATCACTGTGTTAACTGGGATGTGGGGTCCATGAGGGACGTTTGGGGCTGTCGCAGACCTGAGTGGGGAACCCGACACCGGGTAACGTCCGGTGCAGGAACCTTGAGATGTGGCCAGAGAGGAATTACGTGGCAGAAAATCTCAAAGTCACTGCAAAGAGGGAGACAGGGGTTAGAAGGTGTTCCCGCCGCCACTCCAGTGTGTAAATGGTAAATTGTAACCACTCTTACTTTTTCGCAGGAGGAGGCGAGGCGTGGAGGGGTAGGTGATCCGTGTGAGCAATAAGGAGAATCCAGAGAATAAATCCGAAACTATCCGGGGGCTGGGCAGGGGTGCAAGGAGCGGAGGATGTGCGAGTAGACCAGCGGATAAAACGGCAGGCGTAGCAGCGTGAAGTAGCAGTGTCCAGAGGATTACGGTGAGCAAAGGAAATAAACATTAGCACATGAATAACTATGGCAGACTTTTTCTTTCATTCTGGAGGCCTACACCAATGTGAGTTATCAGACATTCTGGCGATGATTGTTTGAGACAGCTGGTCATAAAAAGCCTGCAGCCTAATTACTCGGCCATTATACATTGTGATATATACTTATAATTTGCACCGATGTGTTTTTAAAATTCTACCACACACATATACGTGAAAAGTGAGTGCGAGGGCTGTCGGTGTGCCTGCTTGCTGCTGCTGTGGGGGGGGGGGCTGCTTCCAAATAGAACACATTTTTTTCATAATGTTGTCAATCCAAGCTCATTATGTATTAATGATTTTTTCCTGGGATTTGCGAAATCACAGAAAAAAAAAACCCTCTACAAACCGAATCTGTGCACTAAGGTGTAGGTCTGTTAGGTTATGTTGTGGTGATTGTGGCACGGCTCCCAAAGAAGAGCCGGCTCTTTTTGCTCCAAAATGGCTCTTAATTTATTATCATCTGTAGCCTCATATTTTTGCCTTACTTGGCAAATATGAATGCTTTGTGTGTTGATAAACCCTTTTGCATTTAGTGTCTTCATGAGAAGCCTTATAATTGCCTAATTTTGTGTATTTGTTCTGTTACAAAAGCAGCACTCTTACTTTTGTTTAATATTTTAATGAAACTTTTAATTTTAATTTAACACAAAAACAAAACACTGCAAACAAATCCACAGAACAGAAACAGAACCAAACTCAGTAGCCAAACAGTTTGTCCTGAGTGCAGGTTGACACTGGGGGATGGATGTTAATACTGCAGAGCAAAATTAACACTACATGGAAGATGGACAAGAAAAGGTCAAAGCCATCTCAGTTTAGAAAAAAAGAGAAAAGGAGGAGAAACAAGCAAAAGATACAGGTAAGCAGATGTGTCATTGGATCATAGCAGCTATTATGTATGACATGTATCCTGAAACAAGATAACATTACCATATATCTTCCAATTATAGCCGGGGCGTTTATTCAAAAAATTATCCGGCCGGCCCGGCGTTTAAAAGAGACCGGCGGTTATTGGAGACAGGCTTTTATTCCCTTCTCAGAATTGTCGCGGAAGTGAGAGGGAAAGAGGACCCAGGTGAGGTTTTTAGACTGAGGTGAAAAGACAGTGCGTTTACTTACAGTGCTCCAAAATGTATTCCAACAGTTCACAAATAATGCAGTTCCCAATTGTGCTCCTCCTTTGCTCCCGAGTGTCTGTGGTAGCCCAGTGCACGAGTGGTGCTCCCCGAAACTTCTCTCCACCCGACTCTCCTCAAGAGGCCGTAAAAGTTAGCAGGTTCGCTAGCCGACACTTCCAGTTCAGTGTAATAATCCCACTTCGATGATTGCTGCATCCAGCTTAAATGCCGCTGGTCATAGATTGGAAACAGCTGGCCGAGTGATGAGACGGGGGAGGACCGACGACAGGGCAGAGGGTTTTTTGTTTTTTGTTTTTTGAGCTACTTTCCAGTCACACTCCATACCAGTTGGTGGCGGTAATGCACCATTCAGTTGTTTGCCAACCACCAATAAAATTTAAAAAGGA